>JAVTVY010023959.1:0-90834 GCA_036873755.1 Hanleya hanleyi
ATTAGCTTCATTCCTAATGAGCATGGTTGTCATACATGTACATGTATGGTATGGCACTAAAGACAACCTTTGAGTTTATTTTCGAGGCAAGAAACAAGTATCTACTGCCCGGGCACAGACTCAGAGAACTCGTTCTGTTAGAAATTGTCCATTTATGACTATAGTACTTAATGGCCATCTTTTGCTCCCCCCCCACCCCCAAACAGCAATGTTCCTCCTCAAGTATCCAGCCGCACCTGAATCTACATGTATTCTGTGTGTGTGATGTGCATTCCACACCCCCTTTCAATTGTTTGCCAATTACATGTACCTGACCCTGGCCCATGCATATAACCTCTGATGTTTGTACTGTGCTCGCCTCACCACCACCACCTAACCCTTTTAGCCTGACAGAGAACATGTAACAAACTAATACTTGTATATAATTTCACGTTTTATGTCCCATTGTGACATGGCTACCATATTCCTCTATGGACTGGTGAATACAATTTGTACTATATGGTTTTCCCCGACACAACAGTACATGTACACTTGAACAGCTGATAGCTTATGATACATTGGCTGCATTATCTTGCATGTCTTGTGACGTCATCTCTTTGTATGACATCATTGCACTCACATTGTTGCAATATACTATTATGACGTGACGTCATAACAAAATGGCTCGTGTTGTGACATCACAATACATGTATAAACTTATGTTGGTTACATGTTCACATAATTCAGGCTGCTAATTTACTTTTGTTCATGAATGGATTATTCTGTATAATTAGACCCTGGTACATTTTCTCTGCAACATGTACATGTACTTGCATTACATGTATTCAGCAATACATGATTACATGTTAAGATAATGATATTTCCAAATGAGTACTGTTAATTGGTGAAAATCCATGATATGGGGTCGGTAGGGAATACTCAAAATTTCGGTGAGATTTCAACCGATTTTGATGCCAGATACACCAAACTGTTCAAAATTTCCTGCTTTATTTGCAAAATAGATTAAGAGATATTTGAAAACAACTTTTCTGTTCTATAAGGTGGCATAACACTGTTTCGCACTAAAAACGAGGGGGGTTCCCAAAGCTGTAGGGGTCACACAGTGGAATTCCCCCCAGAACAGACATGTAAAATTGAAAATGCCGTTTTTTTAGATTGTATTGATATAAATACAGCATAAAGGTTGATCGAAAATCAGAATGGATGAATTTAGAAATAAAATATGGAATTTAGTGGTAAATTGGTGACGTCATCATGCACATGGGAACGAGGGTATCTTATAGTTGCCATTTCTGTCACTTTAGCAGACGATTTCTTACACTAAAAACGAGCTGGCGATGGGCATATAATCCCCACTTTTTTTAAAGCTGCTGGAGATACTTGACAGAGTCGTAGTGAATATAAACATCTCATTTGCGTAGTGGATACATGAGCCGTCAGCAGAAGTTGATGTATTTTGTGGAAAACGAGCTCACATATCGACGTTGTTGTTGTTGTTGAATATAGGTCAGTGAGTCAAAAAAAATTTTCAATGCTCAGATGTTTTGGCCTGAAAATATTCCTGAGATGCATAGAAATATTTTGATATATGAAATATGAATAGGCTCTGTGTTTAGGTCCTCCTCTGAGCGAGGCCCTATATGTAGGCTTTTTCACAGCAGCCTCCCAACATATTATAGGTAACTGCACCCTGAGGTTTGGTGGTGCGGGTTCTGCGCAAGTGGGTGTGACGTCACTTCCGGTTTCACTAAAACTACCTCCGAACACAGAAGAGTTCCAATTTTCCTTAGCCTAGCGTTTATTCATTCTCCCGAAGCATCCATGTATAGAGGAGGGTCTCCGGCAATATTACCATCTATTTCCCTATGTGAAATGGCCAGTGGGGAACCCTCAGTTTTCCACAGAACCGTATTGGCACGAAAAAAACTTAATAAATATAATAAACTTAATCTATAGGTGTTGGACGAATCTCCACTCGCCGTCTTCCTGGTCTTTACCTACACTTCGAACCTCACTTCACTCCACCTGTTGCTCTTGTAACTTGTAACTTCTCGTCAACAATTTTGTGCTGGAATGCCCACTCTTAACCTAGACCAAAACATGTACTTGGTCTGTGGGCTGATTTCATTGGCTCTCTATTTTACTGCAGTGCTCTTGCATTGTTTTCTAGGCATTGATGGGTTACATTTGATCCCATCCTACACCACTGATTGGCTATTTTTCTCAACCCATTCATTGACTGAATCCCCACATGTCCCACGTTGGGCATTCATGCTCATACAGAAAACACGCAAGACAGAGTTTTGAGATCTCATTTTTTTATTCAGTGAACAACAACGTGAGAACCACGTGAAAAAACTGAAGCCCAGAACAGGGGGCTTTACGTGGAAAAAATTAAGCCCAGAACGGGGCTTGTACATAGAAATGAACGGCAGCCCCAGTGAGTACATCTCGGTCCTCGGCCTTGGGGTACTCGTCAAACATGTGGACGATCGTCTGCATGGAATGTCCCCGACATCGATGGTACAGGTAAAGCAAGCAATATTGTCCGCACACACTACTGGTCAGGCTTTGCAACGTTTTGGTATTCCAACACCACGTCTCTGTGCCTTGATCCATGAAGTCTGTTAAATCGGAATGGAAGGGTGGTAGGCCGTACGGGTCAAAGTATTCGCCCTGCCCTTCTGTCAAGTACACGGCCACCCAATGTTGACCGGGTCGATCCATCGGGTCTGTATTCAGGACGTAAGCAGCAGGATACACACGGTCTAATGGGAACACGTCTCGGGCGAACATTCATTGAAAGACCATGCGTGTCCCTGGATCATTCTCCAGCACGGTGCGTATCTGGTCTGTATCCATGTTAGGTGGCAAAGTCACACAGGACGTAAGTTACGGCTTTTATCGATTTGAATAATGTTGTCAAACTCAGCGTAGCAAATCACATTGATGGGTTTCGGTAAAGGTGTCCCGAAATGCAGTTCCAAGCGTAAGTTGCCTTTCTTGACGAGATTCAGTTGATGATCGTTGTCTAAGGTGGGAGTCAGATCGAAACAGAACAATGTGTATCCTTTGCCGAAATCGTCTCGACTGATCATATTTTCCTCGTCTTGGTTGATTTGGCCAGTTGCTGTGAAGAGGTTCAGATAGCTCCGGATGTAATTGGCCGTTCCGAAGTTAGGTTGTAAAGGCCGTGCCGGTACCTGTTGGCCATCCACATGCAGGGCCACGAAATTGATGTTGAACGCTTTTAGGTTGAATGGATTCCTCGAGAGAGTCCCATTATAACTGACGTTCTCCACACAGGCTAGGGTTAAACGCTTGGGCAAATCCTCCAGGAACAGGTTTTCTTGATTGACAATCATATTCCCTTTAGGGACGGAAAAGACCTTGGTCTGTACTCGTCGAATCGGGTACTGGACTGGTTTATTCTCCAAGGCTCTGATGTGCCCCAACTGTACACCTGGGCTCGGTTTCACTTTGCGTACAAACAGACTGGCCTCTTGGATGACAATGTTATACTCGAGGTCCTCACTCGGGGCCATCAAGGCAAACGCAGGCGTTGCGCGCACTAGTCGTATTCTGACAGGTACTCCATTCAAGAGGTATCGGTCCTGCATGAATAAATCCGCATGCAGACGTCCCATCATATGGACCGATTGACTCTCTGCTGTGAAATCCACTCTCTCCGTATAGCCGTCATTATCAGGACTCGCTTCCATCTTGCCTGCGGTATCTCGGTAGAACAATGGGGCTGTCAAATACGACTTTTTAGCGTCACGCCCGTAGGATAACAGTGTTGCGATGTAGGCTCGTTACGGATACGTGTTCGTTGAGGCGCTCACCAGTTTATCACTGAGGGCTATATCCACTTGCTGGAATAGCGAATGAAGCCAGAGATTCACGGACCCACGGGTGCATCTGCTTTGAGGACAGTCCCATCTTTATTGGTGATTCCAGGTAGGTCGTATCTGCGTTGGTGATGGTGAATTCAATGGGGCCTGTGGCTGTAATACTGGAAAGGGGGAGATGTTCCACCCATTGACCCTCTTCGGCACTGGTCTGAGTAGGTGGGACGGTCCATAAATCAAATTCACTGTTGGTAGAAGGACAAGGCGTGGATGAAAGCCATGTTTAAGAAAAGATATCCTGGGTCTTCGATGTGCGTCGTCGCTGGGTCGGTCGTCGACTGGTGCGTGGTCTCGGTGGTGCAGGTCTTTTATTCCCTACGGTGCGTTGTGCTTTGGCGACCAAGACGCCTCCAGCTTCTTTGGCTCGGCGTTTCAGTGCTTCTTTGGGTGCCGCATCGCCCAAGACATCACCCGCGACTTGCAGTCCACTGCGTACCGCTTGTTTGCCGATCGCTTTGACCCCACGCGTCACCAAGGGAAGGAACGTTTTGGCGATGCTCCCGAGTATGTTCCCCAGCCCGTGTCCTCGTTGCATGCGTGTACCTGCAAAGACCGGAAAGCTACCCCCGGCCTGTTGGGTATAATAGTCCATATAGCTGCGAGCATCGCACTCGTAAGGCACCTTCATTATGCAATGTGAACCGCTCGGACTTGACGGAAATGAAGTGTCAGCACCACTTTCCCACGCTCGAATGCGATCGGTTGACCGGTGTCGTCTCTTATATCGATGACGATGGAGCTAATATCGGTCTGACTGACGGGTAGGTAAACGATGTGCCTGAAACTGTGGGTGACTTGAGCTCCATACTCGCCTTTCACCGGGCAGACGCGTAGTAGAGGTACGTTGCTGTCTCCGATTATGTGTGCATCGACCACGTCTGATTAGATGTACAGGCCATACATACCACCACGCATGTCCATCGGGACGTGGCCTATCTCGCTGGTGGGGCCAGCGTACCCCTGTAGATCGAAACCCAGCATTTGCTGTAGGGTAGGACTGATTTCGACACTCAGGTTGGGGCTGAGTGTGAGACTGGCGTTGTCGTTGTGTGCGTTGTAATCGAAGTCCACATGATTTTTGAAGGGGAAAGTTTTTATAGGTTGTTAAGTATTCGTGACGTTCCGTAGAGACTTATAATGCATCAGACTTCTCAGCCCACCCATGAACTCCTTGGGAGTATCGTATTGGCCTTCGGGTAGGGTGAGTCGGGTTTCTTGTCCTTCGTAGGTCACCTCGTACCACACTTGACCGCCTCGCACGTTGTACCACGAGTAAGGGTATTGGAGTCCACATTCCCAGCGTCCAGGTAAATGCAACGGTTGCGGTAACTGGGGCATGTACTTGGTCAAGTTGTTGTCAGGAAACACATCGGCCGAGCTGTTACTGGGTAGGGTGAGGTAAAACATGAAGACTGAGCTTTCCTGCTGGTGCTGTTGATTTTAATACCTCTCTCAGCCCTTGGGCGCTAATCGTCGTGATGGTCGCGGTGACTTAGATCTTGGTGGTTGCAGGGGGTGGCGTAGTAAAAGGGGTGAAAAAGTAGGTGCCCGCCGGGGTGGTGTTTTGGGGGGAGACTCCGGTCCCCACTCGGTTTCCAAAGAAGGTTGTGGAGTCTGTCGTTGTGCGTGCACCGGTGATTTACGCTGCATCCAGGCCCAGCGCTCGGGGTTCCCCGCCAATGCATGGTACATGCATGTCTTTCAAGCCTTGAGCGAAGACCTCCCATCCGCGAGGATTCGTGTGCGACCTGAGTTGACGCATCAGGCCATTCACTAAATCCGTCATGTGGGTACCGGGACAACCTGATTCTGTACCAGTAGTTCACCATTATCATTCCAAGTCATGTTAGGATTCTGTTTCATTCGTTGTAATACCAGGCCAGCTTGTTTCTTGAACGATGCAGGTACACTCTTCAGGACTTCGTCTTCGACCCACTGTGGGGCGGTGGGTGGTACCCCTGGTAATGGTGGCTGTTGGAGCGGTGCTGAGGTTGGTGGTGGTGCTGCTGGGGTAGAGAGGGTGTTGTATTGTCCATGAACGTTATGTACCGCTGAAGCGTTTCATTGTACTGTTGTACTTTCTCACTGTCGCTTAACCCCGGTCGTTGTAAGATCTGATGCATCTCGTCATCGAGTGTGTTTATCGTCTTCACCGTAGAGGGTACGGGGTACGGTGATTGGAGGTTTTGAAGGAGCCGAGGTTCGACGAGGACCATTTTTTCGTGTGGTTCATTGTCGGCCGAACAGTCCACCCAATACTGGACCCAACACGGAAGCCGCCAACGGTGCTAAAATGACTCCGAGAAAGCCGCCTTGCTGTAACACCTTTTTCTTTTGTGTTTGAGAGACTCGCTTCTGGACTAAGGTTCGCAGACCTGTCTTATGCTTGGACAACTTCGTCTTCTGAGCCGGAGTCAGTGGTACGTTGCCTTTTAAGATATTGAGTCCAATCTCACACAGACAGCACACGAGAGCAGGGTCTGCGCCGCGTACAATGGTTCGAACCAACTCGGGTGGGGCCGTCTTCAATGCACGGAGCGTCGGAGCATGCTTCCGTACTCGAGCAGACAGTATGTACAGCTGATGCTAGAACCCACAACCCTGCCCTTTTTAACTACCTACCTCGTGAATATTGAACAGAGACAAAAGTCAACCATGATGTGGTATTAATTTTTTTATTATCCCCAACATTAAACACACACTCCAGCTGCGGGGAGACCACTGTGGGTGTGTTTACATTATTTTTGCATTTACACGTGGTGGGTCTCTCCGGCAAAGATACCGGTCCGTAGTCGAAGGTGGTCGGGAGTGGCTTGCTTCAGGTCGAAGGGCATATACCCGTGCTGAGGGGTTGTCGCATCTTTAAAGGCTTCCAACGCAAACGCAGTGCGTCCAGGGTACATCTGTCTCGTCAGGTGCAGTACTTGAGTGGTATCTCTCGGGGGTTTGAAGACCACCAGGTAGTGAGCATTTAAGCTGATGTTCCGATGTTCTTTGCTTTTACTGAACAGATTCTGCACAATGTAGATGATGCTGAGACGTCGATGATGGCTGCCTTTGGTAAACAGTTGGGTGACCCGCGCATCCGTCTCCGCCATGAGATCATCCAGAACCGCCAAGGTGTCCGGTTCCAAATCGGCCAGGTTGGGTAGCCCTTCCACGAACGCGATGTGGGGCATTGCTGCATACGCCGCCTGCCATTCTCCGTAACACCACACGACTCGGGCAATGGGTGGAGTAATCATGCTGTCGGCGTGTTCGAGGAGCTTCCTGACGAAGTGCGTTTTGCCGGAACCCGTCGGTCCTGCGATGACGCAGGTGAAGGGATGTTGCCACCGACGGTCCATGGTTGGAGGTGTATCCGCTGTCGTGGTAACCCACTCTTGTAAATTTGGTACGAGTGAACTGCGGTCGCCGGTGCGTCGAGCTCCGGTACCGTTGTCGATGGGCGTTCACTGTGACTGATGAAATCGGGTGGATTTTCAGACGTAGTGGGTGCACTTGGTGTATGTGTTGACTCTATACTCGCTGTAGCCTGTACACGTGATGTGGCGGTGATGACTGGGCTCGTTTCGGTCACGGGATTGACTGGTGCTATCTGTAGACTGTTTTGACTGGCGGCTGGTGGTTGTGTCTTTGGTGGGATGAGTAGAGTGCTGAGATAGGCTACGTCGTAAAACACACCTCCGTACAACACACTCAGCAGGGTTAGCAATATCACTACAAAGCCCACTTTTGCTTTGCGCCTTTTGGGCGACGCTGTGTTCAGAGACGGTTGCACTGTGTTCATGGTCGAACGTGGAATGAAGGATGATGGAGGTGGTGTCTGGTTGTATAGTCGTTTCACCTGGTTGGCCGCGACCTATGAATTGAAGGAACTGGGCCAGCCTTGCCATTTGACGAAATAAAATTGGATGCCACGTCGACGTTCGGTTTTTACGATGCGTTCGACCGTATAGTAGTCTTGCTTTGTTTTTACGATAGGTTGGAATTCCAGCTTGTAAAACGTCCCTAGCAACGATTCCCCTTGAAGATCTCCCAGTTCATAGACTCGCCGCTGTCGGGGTAGGCGCCGTTTAATCAGGAAGTGCTCATCGCTCCAGTTGGGCAAGGAACTTTTCTCGAACTTGCCCTTGACTTTACTGATCCGTGCAGGGTCCCCGACCTTGAACTCCTTCTTCGGCATTCGCTGCGATTGTATGGGGTACAAGACACGCCGGATTTGGTCTTCATTGCGTTGGGTCACGGTAATGGGGGCTCTCTGTATACTTCGGTAATAGGCTCGATTGTAACCGCTGACAAGTTTCGGAAGAACATCGATGTACCGCCTTGTATTCTTATAGGTGAAATATTTATACATGCGGCCTTTGAAAGTCCTGTTGATCCTTTCCACAACAGAAGCCTTGGTCTCGTTGTAGGTGTGAAAGAAGAAGACCTTCTGTTTCTTGAGAAAGGCTTGGAACGGTCTGTTGAGAAATTCCGTGCCTTCGTCGGTTTGCAAATACAAGAGTTCGCGCCCGCTCTTGAAGATGTCCTTGAACGCCGCTATGAGATTCGCCCCCGTTTTCGTCCGGATGGGTACCACCCACGCATACTTTGACAGGATATCGATGCACGTCAAGATATACCGATTCCCATCGTTGTCTTTGGCAAAGGCGCTCATATCGACCAAATCTGCTTGCCATTGGGCATCTATTCCTCCCACGATGACCCGGTTCCGTAGAAAATGGCGGCGGGCAGCTCGATGTAAGGTATAGGTGTCTTGTTTTTTTAACCAATCTCGAACTTGTGCCCGTTGTATCCCCTGGGGTTTGACCGCTCGATAGAGAGCCGACAATGCACTATAGGCCGCCGGACTGTCGGGACTGTAGTATAAGTTATCCAACAACTTCTCCCAGCGCTTGATGGTGACACGGACGATACACTAGTCCAGGCGCCTGCCCCTTCACGAGAGCTTCAAAATAAGGCCTCATACGACTCTATCGGACCCACAGTAGACAACCTAGACCCGAAAACGTCTATTTCCATCCCGTCGGATGCGCCTTCACGAATGCTTCACATGGATACCTCATACGACTCCATAGGACCCATAGTGGCCCATGTCGACCCCAAAACGTCTATTTCCATACCCTTTTCCCACAATTCCCTGTCTGCGCATGCGCAGACTGTTGACAACGGCCGAGACACTAGCCCAGACGGATGCCCCCTCATGTGTGCTTCACATTGATACCTCATACGACTCCATAGGACCAATAGTGGCCCACCTCGACCCCAAAACGTATATTTCCATACACTTGGTCTACCGCGCATGCGCAGAATGACGATATTCCAACCCCATACCCACCCCATCGGATGTCCCTTCACGAATGCTTCACATTGATACCTCACTCAACTCCATCGGATCATTAGTGGCTGCCCTAGATCCCAAAACGTCTATTTGCATACCCTTTTCCCACAATTCCCTGTTTGCGCATGCGCAGAATGTTGACAACGGCCGAGACACTAATCCAGGCGGATGCCCTCTTACATAGGCTTCACAGTGATACCTCACTCGACTGCATAGGACCACTAGGGGCTCACCCAGACCCCAACACGTCTATTTCCATACCCTTTTCCCACAATTACCTGTCTGCGCATGCGCAGAATGGAGACAGCGCCCGAGACACTAGTCCATTCAGATGCCCCCTCACATAGGCTTCACATTGATACCCCATACGATTCCATCGGACCATTAGTGGCCCCCCTAAACCCCAAAACGTTTATTTCCATACCCTTTTCCCACAATTCCCTGTCTGCGCATGCGCAGAATGGTGACAACGCCCGAGCCACTAGTCCAGTCAGATGCCCCCTCACATAGGCTTCACATTGATACCTCATACGACTCCACCGGACCATTAGGGGCTCCCCTAGATCCCGAAACGTCTATTTCCATACCCTTTTTCCACCACGCATGCGCAGAATGACGCTATTTCAACCCCACACCCAGCCCATCAGATGCCCCTTCACGAATGCTTCACTTTGATACCTCACTTGACCCCATCGGACCATTATTGGCTCCCCTAGCTCCAAAACGTCTATTTCCATACCCTTCGTCCACCGCGCATGCGCAGAATGACGCTATTTCAACCCCACACCCAGCACATAAGCTTCACAATGATACCTCACTCGACCCCATCGGATCATCCATACCCCATACAGGCATTTTCTCGTATAGATTTAATATGCAAATGTTCGAATCAGGGAAGATAACCCGGCATTTGCCAAAAACCACAAAAGTGCATCAAGAGTTACCTCCCTTTTGCGGGGAGCTCTCTTGAGCTGGTGGCGCCCCCTGTCGGATGGTTTAGGGAAATCAAGAGTTACCTCTCAAGTTTAAGTGCAAAGAGGTCAATATGACCTTTTCGGGTTTTATACTACTACTGATGTGACTCGTTCAACAGTTTTGAACAGACCCCTCGACACAAGTCTAATTTAGGTTGAGCATATACATGTACGTATCTAATTTTCATTTGATGACGTAACTGTGAGATTAATTTGAGTTTCCCTTATACTTTATATCACCTCAGCTATAGCTGGCGTAATCCAGAAATTAACTGGTACACATGGGAGTATTACGATGAAGGACAGCGTAAATATGAAAGTTGTAACTATGAATAGAAAAGTAAAAAGGCAAAATATGGATATATGTGATATATACGTGTTTCTGCATCAATTGCTGATAATTAGTATTATATACCAGTATCCACAAAATTATATGTCGCATGCATGTTTAAATCGTTAAGAAGAGCACTGTAAAATGATGGGATTTTGTATCAGGCACTCACTGGTCTTTTCCATGGTAGCGTCTGGAATAGCCTGTGCGTATCTGGTTGATCTGTACCGAATAATTAACATCAGGCTGAATATCGTACAGTTGCCTACCTCGCTCACATACGATCCACTGTTGCTGCCACCTGCAATTGTTGTGAATTGGCTGGCATGTTTCACATCCTGTGGTGTTGTGATGATTTTTCCTTCCACCTGGGTGATGTCCTGTTTGTGCGATGTTCGCAGCTTCTTGACCAGGCTGTCAGTTACTTCAATGCCCACGATGTTTGCATGCAGTAAGGAGCCATATGAATTAAAATTCTATCCAATGCTGTTATAGGTGGTGAATTGCTGTTTTAATTTCACATTTTACATCATATGTCTAATTACAAGCGTCCAGTCCGTCATTCACAATCCAGCCATCGTCCACCAGAGAACATCCGCGTCCATAATCCAAAGACCTATTCCATTTTCCATACAACAGTATTAGCACCAAACTCAAAAAGACAACCATAGCACACATAAACATAGGCTTGTTTCCTGGAAGAGAGAAGCGGTCAACAGTTTTCAATGATGCCGGCAAGACATCATGATGTTCCAAAAATATCAAATCCGTATCGCTGATCAGTATTCTTAATCCATAATATTCGTTGTAAGGTCGTCATCTAAAGAATGATGTATCTCAGTCACGCTTTGATTGTGACGGTTCATATGAGTGCTCAAGCTGGTGCTAGGGGCCGTATGGCCATGTTATTCAATATGTCCACATGAACATCTACAATAAAAGCGTGGCTGGGTTGCAAATATTCGCAGAGATCACTTTTGGTTCTTGTGATGTTTTTAGAAATATGCTTTGGCCAGGCTGTCAGCTACTTCATTGACCGCGATGTTTGCATGCACTAGGAGCCAGATGAACTGAAATTCTATCCCCTGCTGTAGCAGGTGGTGAATTGCTGTTTTAATTTCACATTTTACACCATGATAGCAGTTTGACTCCCAATCAAGGGTGAGGTCCACTGCACTTTGGCTGTCGGATACAATTATCAGAACGGCGTTGTTGCTCATGCCCATCTCTCCATCTGGCAGGAATCTGACGAGGACTTGCTGAATTTCTAGCAATTCGGCCAGGAGGATAGAGCCTCTGGAGGCAATTGGGTGTACAATTTTAATTGGCCGTGTTGATGGTAGATAGATGACGGCCCCAGCTCTACAGGGGCCACGATTCCTGAGTAATGAACCATCACTGAAGGCAACCGCTGCTTCGTAGTTGCCCTTTTAGAAAGTTTTTTTGCCTGATCTTAAGGATGGTTCTTGATTAGAGAAGTCACATTGTAGCCAGTATCTGAATTTCTCTTTTGCCGAGTTCATCAGACTTTTGAGGTACTGTACTATTTACTGAGTTTTTGCAATAGTTTATATAATATTCATACACTGATTTGAAAATTACTGGTAAACTTAGCCATATGGCGTCTTAGTTTTGGAATATGAAGCTATGCGGCGCTACTTAATACATTGTTGCAAACGAATACTAAACCTAAAGCTGATACCAAAGCTTTATCAAATGGATGAATGACTTTATTGCGTTTACGGTTACGGTTGAATTATAGACTAGTGCGGAGTGTGCAGATTGTACAAACGCCCAAGATATCATTCTTCTCTTGAAATACCTCTAAGAAGACAGACCCCCCATATGATCTATGCAATTATGAGGTAAAATGTTTGATACATTAGAAAATATATCCTACTGAGGTTATTGGGCAAACTGTTAGGCGTTTTCTTAAGGGTAAAGCCGGTAGAGCGTTTATGCGGTTTGGGCATAACTTTGGTGTATCTGAAATGTTCGCAAATTAGATTTTATACGGAGCTGTAAAAGCAAAAGATACGTCGTTAGCGCTATTTTACACTGCCAGACAGTGCGAGTACGAGTATGTTTCAATTTGGGGTTGTCGCCTAAAGGGCATCTTAAACAAGAAAGTGGAGAAGGCCCAGTTCCGAGCTAATCAGGTTAACGTAATGGGTCGGGATATGTTTTGGTCTGGCCTTAAGAAATCACTGCGGGATATATGTTTGACCGAACAACCGGGTTTGATGAGCTAAGGATAGCTCTCTGACAGGTGGAGCATGAACGAAAGCTGTACAATGGAGAATTGGAGCGATATGCATGAGGTGGGAAAAATTGACTGGCGACTAAAAAGCAACCATATGACTACAGGAAATCATCCCTCGGCACCTAACATTCAGACCCGAGAATACGGTGGATTCTCGGACGTAGCCTTAGTATCTCAGCCGCGTTTTTATTGCAGCTGTTCATGTGGGGAATATGAAGTATCCACACGGTCCCTAGCACCGGCTTAAGCGAAAATTAGATATGCTAGCTCGCGAGCTGTGATGACAGATCAGCTCAAACAACTTATCTGATGTTACTTGATGAGCATTGTGGACATCTGATGGAGTAAACGCCTCAACATGGGTTAACCTGGTAAATGCAAGAATACCCATAGAAACTAACCTGTAATAAACCTCATCCTTGAAAAAGGACTGCTCCACAGCTTAATTTGCTAACGTAAGTGAAAACTAATCAGAAATGAAGCAAATAAACGAGTTAAGTCAAAGGCTAGTGCATGTCGTGGAAACTCTGAAAAAGAAATCTGAATCTACTGTAGCTTCCTCAATGGAAACGCATCACACACCCCAGACCCCTGTGGTTGCCGAGTAACCACATCAACATGCAGCACGTGAATATCAGCAAGCAAAACGAGAGGGGGATACCATGGGTCTTGTGGCTTCCAGGAACGGAATCATAGCGGAAGGGATCAAAATCCCGGTGTGAACCTTGCTGTGACAGAACCTCAATGCTAGAGAGTTCACCAATAGGGACATATTTCGATTGGATGTGGAACCAAGGTTGCTTTAAACTCCAACGGACATATGCAGAGGGACAACTGATACGTTTCAGTTTGCTGTCTCAAATTTCGTTTGGATAAGCTGTCGTGCCATTTATCTTGTGCATTACTTTAGCATTCTCAGCTGTCTTCTATTTACTCGAGTCTGGAAATTTCGCCAACGTTAATCACTTATGATTATGGTAAGAGTGACTGTCTTGAAGTTCATATTTCTAACGTCACAACGTGAACCATGGTGATTTCGCTTGAGTGAGTTGAAGTCGGTCATTGTGGAGAAGCCACTGGACGCTGAGAGATGAGATGACGTCCCAGATCTTCTAGAACAGGTAGATATATGCAAGTCAGATGTTTCACCACGTGAAGTAGATCAGTGCAAAGATCGTATTACCATACATCGTTATATATTTGTTTGAGGTGATTTCGAACTATGAAGGACCAACAAAGTGACACATCGTATTCCATTCCATTCCAGCAACGCATCGACGCATTCCCCCGTCAATGCCTGAGGAGGTCCATGAGCACTTTCACCAGCTGCTGGCAACATGTGTCATCCATCCATCACAATCGCTGTGGACATCGAATGTGGTATTGATACGCAAGAAGGATGGTAAACTGCGCATATGCGTTGACTTCAGACAGCTGAATCAAAGACCACCGGAGATTCATATGACTTGTCTGGAATAGACTGCTTGATCGTCTTTCTGGATCCCGTTACTTCTGCGTGCTGGATCTCAAGAGCGACTATCAAGTCGAGATCTGTGACAACAAAAAAGAAATTCCCTCCAGGGTTCTACGAGTTTAGCCATGTGCCTTAAGTTTGGTTAACGCTCCAGTCACATATCAGCTCTTAACGGAACAGGTGTTAGATGATCTCAACTTACGGATTAGCTTGTTATACATTGATGATGTCATCATCTTTTCAGTTACCCTAGAATAACATCCCATCCGTCTTAAATAGGTCTTTAAACGACCTCAAGAATGCTGTATGACCATTGCCCCAAAGAAGTGTTCATTCCTCAGTAGAGAAGCCATCTTGTTTGGGTGACGACAAGGAGAGCGCATTTCATCAGTTAAAGAAACTACTTTCTTCGCCACCTGTACATGCGTGTGCCGACTAAACGATTCCTTTCGAGCTACGCCTTGACGTATGTTCTGACGTCAGATAAGCTAGGTTCGACTCCTCATCTATGTCATTCTAGCTTAACGTGATACAATTACAGCATAGAGTACCTGAGGGAAAAACCTTAATGTGGGAGCTGACGCCCTTTTAAGACCTCCCGAGAAAAGTGACCCATATCAGACGTGAGTGCCTAAACTTGGAGTCTGACGAGGAGACCGGTAAGCAGATTGATGTACATTAGTGAAGTTGGTTTGTGTACCCACTCAACCATTTGTAGCCTTCCTATGTGTATCTGATGTACTCCGGACGCTGCCGCCAACAACGGATTCCGAAATGCACCACATGGAAGACGACTGGAGACGTATGCAATGGGATCCGGTGTTTACGGTATGGATTGAGCAAGTGCAACAGGGAGGTAAGCCCGAACAAGGTACCCTGCCGACACGATCGGACCATCACTCCATGTTAAGGTTCTTTGGCAAGCTCGTTCTTGTAAATGCCGTCATTCATCGACAAACTTGCACTGATGGTATGGTCAGAAAGCAGCTGATTCTCCCCAAATGCAATACTCAAGCGTTCCCAGGACTGCATAACACGTCGGGCACCCAGGGCACACATTCTCGCTCCCTCGCCTAGCTCTTCCGGAAAGCGATAATGCGACATGCTCCGTCACTTCAAGTGGTAGCTCATCCGGAAAACAATAATGCGACGGAGCCAACATGCGACAGAGTGAGTTTCGAATGCTTTGGCGAATTCTTGCTTCTTACTCCTTCGCTTTGAAGGCAAGAATGTGACGATCCCGCTTCTCCACATTCTCGTCTTCCGGATGAGCTGGTGCGCATGACAAAACACACACCCGTTCCATCCTGTCCATTAAGATGGCATCAGACCAGAGTTAATCACTTCCGGGTCGGAGCCCTCGAACTTCATTGCTTAGAAATTTGACAGCAGATCATTGTGAAGTTTATGAGCTGTGATTTTTCAGCATTTCTGATACAGCTGATATTTCAAATTGCAGATGAGGCTTCAAACTGTACTTCCTGGTGTTGATATGTGCCACTTTGAGGAAAGCATGGCGGATGAAGACATGGTCATCGAGGGGTGAGAAGGCTCCCTGTTTACAACTTAAATGACATTCGGTAACACCGATCAGCTGTCAATGGTGGTAATTTGACATTTCCATGGTCAACTCCTGTCAAGACTTTAACAGTTAATGTCTCACAAGGTGAATATTGTCATGCCAAGTGGATTTATGCATCGAGAGTTTTCTGATTTTTTTTGGTGATTTTTTATGCTAATACATAACAAGTAACAAAATTAATAGTGTTCTGATGCTAGATGCTCATAATTATATTTGCAGATAACTCGAGGATATTGAAGTTGTGTATGCGAGAGAAATCGAGAGGATTACATTGCACTAATGCGCGATGGTTACTGAATCCTTTTTTATCTAAATAGAATATATGCTCTTTGAAAAATGTGCGTCAAAGCCATGTGAGTGTTGACATTTTTTTTTTTTTACATTTTTCATCACTTTCTATTATGATGATAATGAAATCAACCCACCATCTCAGATTTTTTTATTATTTCTTAGTAGTCAAGCAGAAGCAATAGTAAACCATGAAGACTAGAAGACAAAAGCAGGCAGTCGATACTGTGCAAATCTTGGAAGTACGGTCCAAATATGGGAAGATATAGGGCGACACTTTTAGAATAAGCCATTGTTCCGGGTTTTTTTCTGTTTTTTTTTTTTTTTTAGGTAAACCATTTATTTCTCGTTTCACCCATACATGTACCTTGGTTTTTCGACACTTCATCGCTAAAAGTACCCACCCTGAGCACTCGCCACGCGAGAATCGCGATCTCGCCTCGCATTCTCGCGTTGTCGCTCTCGCACACTCGCACACGCGTTATAAACATCTTGGGCGAGAACGCCATTGGACGCTGTCGTCTTCCACATGAAACCTTCACAGGAAATATTTCTACCAGTTGCCAAAGCTGATTGTGGGAGGAGTCCAGTTGACTTGCGTACTACTTCTATATTGTATGCTTTGATGGTGGCATCTCCATCTTTCGCCTGTTCACGCCTAATAACGAACACTGCATGGTCTCTTAATAAATACGGGACATTTGGAGTAGCATTAAGCTCACTTCAACACAAACTCAGAGAGACCCTGTACAGGGCAGCACAATTTTGTATGAGATAATGATGTTCGCTCCAATGATCCATTGCGACAAACACGTTGATGGACTGAAGCCAGCGTATACACACAAGTGTCAATTGCGGTGGTGTTAGACTTGACAGGACTATTACACAGTTCCACACAAAGACTGGGGCTCATTATCTACGTCTGTTCCGATCTTTACACGGCTGATAGAACAGTTGTCAAGACGAGCCATTCAGATATAATAACTGTCATTAACCTGGAGATCAACTGAACGTCACCTCAGCTCTAGGATACCTCACTATTGACGTACTGAGACATAAATCTGCCAAACCGTTATTAGATCATTGCGCTATATCGGTGTTTGAATATACAGGAAAATGGTATTTCGAGTTTCTTATATGACACCAAAAGAGTGACTTTCTTAACATCTGTCCTTCAATTAGTTATATTTGATGGAAGAACGCGAGATTGGAATGATGGCTGCAAATCGAAGAGCGCAGAAACAACTGGAAAAACTTTGTGACAATCTGACCGCTGAGCACAAACAACAAATTAGTCTGCTAGATCGACAGAAATCATCGTTACAGACCGAGATGAGAGATATTCAAAATCGGACACCAGGTTTGGACGAACTCGACAGTGGCAAACTCCGTCTTTCACCAATCGCCAGATCGAGGTCGGCATCTAGAAAGCCAGAGGGTTCATTCGTGAGAGATCCAGTCCGAGAGGAAGGACGGAGAAGTTCTTGTTTCCTGGAAGTGCCACTACAATCTCCTCACTTACAACCAAGAAGAGGTAGTACCGGTGATACAACAACCGGTACATTTCTCGAAGTTCCAGGGCAAAAATCAACAACAGAGGAAACGTTGAGACGAGTGAATAGTGATAATGTCAGTATGTTCGTAAGTAGACATTAGAATGGGTCTCTCAACTGTTGGTGCTCATGTTGTGAATATCCAATCCGGTTATGTTTTTCGATGGTCGCGAATCGAGATAAAAGGACATCACGCTGTTTCGCAAAATGTCCACGGCACATCGAACGTGGCACCCGAACACACAAGAGATCCGAACACACAAGAGCTATCCCGCACGATCCGGCAATTGGAGCATATTGACGGATGCCATACTATCTTCA
Source organism: Hanleya hanleyi (assembly GCA_036873755.1). Taxonomy (NCBI): domain Eukaryota; kingdom Metazoa; phylum Mollusca; class Polyplacophora; order Lepidopleurida; family Hanleyidae; genus Hanleya; species Hanleya hanleyi. The sequence goes on from JAVTVY010023959.1 coordinate 18,045, forward strand.
GCAAATGTTTGACCTGGGATACATCGACTCCACATTTTTTGTTACCATTTTGAATATAAAACCTATTTCATTAGCTATTTATGGGAACTAATAATTTAAATACCATGATGGCCATTGCTGTCATTTGCATGCTCTTTGAACTGTATATGTGTATGGGGAACGTTTCAATGAGATCTATCAGCTGTTACTTAGAATGTTCACAATTTGATGAAATGATCACAGTCCTAAAACAGTCCTCGAAATAAACAAGGAACTGTGACTCTTTGAAAACAAAGATTGATGTGATCTAGCCGACCAAAGTATATGTGAAATGAAGCCTAGAATTTCAAAGGTGACTTGTTGACGTTAACGTGGAAAAAGTGAACTTAATATAATATATAGTTATTAATTTAAATATCATGATACCAATTGGTACATGTCAAAAGTTGAAAACCCTTGTCCTCAGACACACATTTCTCAGCGATTGTTTTCAAAAGTAATTAATCTACTGAATCGACAAGGCGACAATGCATGTGTCACGCAACTGATGATTTTTTTAGATGATTCAGTTCTTTCAAGCATAGCGTGATTTGAACCAGACGTCAGTATCATCACCCGGAAATGGGAAATTTTCAGCCTCTGAAAGAAAGGTATAGATAGCCATTCATTTCCTGTCAATAGATATCGAACTGCGTAGACACAAAATGTCGGGTTTCATACACCACAATTACAGTGGATATCATAAAAATGTATTAGCGATGTATACCGATCTATATACCCCTCCATTTCTGAATTCATATGACAAGTGATAAAAGCATAAACTTATAGGGAAAAATCAAGTTTCGCCACGAATCGCGATACGCCGGATATTCGACTGGCTCCGAGGAAGTAACAGTAAATGAAGATTTCTACTACCACTCATCCTCTTTAAGGCAGGTCTGTATACTCCATACACTCTGTACCAGCCCCTGCAATTAGATTAGGACAGTAGAGTTATAACTCGAACAAACCGTTTAAAGTAAATGAACGGCCGGCGTTATATCGTGCCGGGTTCACAGACAAGCCGACTTTATAATGGGAATACGCTGTAGAACGGCCTCTTTGATGTGCTCGCTGAAAGGACACGTAAGCGTCTCTCCAGTCAAAACAAAATTTACGACACATTGCTGGCTTTAAACTTTTTCAAATATGGGCATATTCGGAAAGGTCATGAGATCTCTTCGGAAAGGCTATTAATAAACTGCTCTAGTGTTGGACAATTCGTCTTCTGTCATGGCTCGGCTTTGTCTTAGTCCCCATGACTAAGGATGATGACTACCAGTCGAGCGTCAAGAATGTCAGAAGGAAAGGTACCGGTAGTGATTATTCTCCTGCATTCGGTGTCTATCGGAGTTAATTTCAACGTCTTAGCCGAATAGTGGCACATCGGGAGAATGTCACAGCGACAGACCAAGGAAATACGATCGCGAAACAGTGTCTTTTTTTTTAATTACGACAACGATGAGACCACATGAGATGATTTAGTATGATCCAATGCTATCCATGTTTAGGAAAGGGCTACGAAACACTGAAAACAAAGGTTATTCTGATAATATTCGCTGCTGTTGATTCTGATTTGATCGATGATGAATCAATTATTTATTTTCCTGATTAAAATTGATTGAAGGCTACAAGCAGACGATGTCCAGCTTACAGATCACTCTAACATGACACAACTGGAATGCTTATTCTGAATGGGACAACATACCGGAAATGTAACCCACAATAAATCCGAATATCAATGCGGTTGCCGGAATAGGTTTCCTTGCGAAACATTTGTGTTCATTAGATACAGCCATTATATATTTAATCTCTTCAGTTGTATACGATACTTCAAATTGTCAAACTGAATTGTGTACACAGATGATTGCATTGATGTCGTGCCAGCTTTTTTTGTGAAGAAAATTATAGTCCTAAGTACAGAAGATAGGTGATTATGTATGGAGATATTGCTATGACCACCGATGAAACAGATAAAAACACCATTCTGCCCGTCTTTCACGTGATCATATATGTACGTACCGTGCTCTAGTGTATTTCCAACAGTATTCAAAGAGTGATTGGATATAGTCCAGTTTACAGGGTTGTTTGGGAAACCTATTCATCTGAATGAATCTTCTCCGGTTTGACAAAGTCTGACAGGAATTAGGGTAGGCCAAACCGAAACCACATACAGACGATCTATCAACTCACATGTGGTTCATAGACAACAACAACAGAAGGCCTTCAATACCACCTGGAACGGGAGATGAAAGCCAAGCGTCAAGTTTGGTGGTGATCGGAAGCCGAAGCACTAGAATTCCGCCACCTAACAGATAAAGACCCGCTCCTCTGAAGCACAGGGGCTCGTTACCGTTGATAAGTGGTTAATTAGGTTGATTACGGGGGGGGGAGTCGAGGTAGGGAATAAATCATTTATTCCCTACCTCGACCCCCCCCCCCCCTATTCAACCGAATTAACCAATTAACAACGGTAACGAGCCCCTGTTTCCCTACCTCGACCCCCCCCCCGTAATCAACCTAGTTGACCAATTAACAACGGTACCGAGCCCCTGTGATCGGAAGCAGGAATCAGAGGATACTCTCTCCCGGGGTCTGGTTTAAGGTGAAGGATAGGGCAAACTCGGAATTCCCCCTTTCATGACACGGTCTAACATGACAAATCAGTTTCAAATTGGTCACCGTGATTGTCATATAGCGACTCACCCGCCTGTTCAACACCCAACACAAATCTCCTTAGTCCAGAAATTCCACGACAATCCAAGTAAGAAATCCACAACCGGGCACCTATATCAGCAGGATCAGTATGTAATGATCATCTGTGCTCAATGATCATTCTCCAAGGATTCATTCTCTCTCTGCAGGTGTGCTCTTTAATAAGAAATAACCTTGTACATTTATCATAACGATAACAACAAAGAAATTCTCGTGTTTCAACCGTTAATACATATTCGATTGAAGTAGTCGTGTCGCCAAGGAACACAATGGAATATTTAGGCTTGAAAACGTCATATCGATCAGATAGAGGATATGATTTAACCACCTATATAACATATTCCATTTCTGAAAATATTACCTACAACTGTTGTGGTGAGATTGTGACCAGTAAACATGTGCTCACAATTGCAAATTATTGCTCGTTGAAGTTTTGAATACCGTATAGCCATAACAAAGTCGGTTGTAATGGCGATAGGTGTCCGAGACATCACTATCGACGATGGTGAAGTTACTATGTTACTGGTGAAGATAACTAGGTTAGGGCCCAGAACAATTTGACAGACTTTAAAATTCCAGTAGTGAATTGCTTATTGTTTTTTATATATATTTTTTTTAATCCGTATAAGGCCGCTTGAAACCCTGGAGTAGTTAGCAGTCCATATGCACCACTATTATTGGCAATTAAATAAAATGTAAGAATTGATTATATCTAAATCCTGACAGAACACTTTTTTTCACATTGGATCCTTAGTAGTATATAAAGCATAAATCCATTATTATTTGGGACTGTGTTTGGTGGGCTTGGAGATCAAAGGTCACAGGTGATGTGACTTCCGGGTCACCACGGCTGCACAGTGCGCACATCAACATGCCTGTCCGCATGCACAGTCAGTAGTAGTAGTATAAAAAGGGCAGGATGCTATGGGAGTTTTAGCGTGGGCAAAGTGTGGAGCAAAGTGTAGGTTATATGGATTCAATCGAACAGGCTGAAACTGTAGAGTACGACTGGTGAGGTCTCGGGGCCGTTGGTTGAATTTAGCCGGTTAACTCCGGCATGCGTGTGCATGCGCTCTCGGCAGGGAGGCCTGTTGTAGAGTTTTGCTTTTCTCGCACAAAATTACGCCGCCAGTTTTGCTTTATCCAACGAGAGCATCAATATGACACCATACATGACACATTAGGACCACTTAAGGCCCACCTGTATCCCAACACTCCCACAACAGGGAGTCTATGTCGAGTGCACATGCACACAATGACTTTGCCGGTTAGAATCAACTAACGACTCTGAGACACCTCCAGTCGCACTCTATAGCGTCAGCTACATCGATAGAATCAACACCCTACAATTTGCTCCACAAAATAATTGCCCACATATACCCTCAAATCTCCCACAACAGACTGCCCATCCTATACTACTCTCGACTGAGCTTGGGCATAATGAAGTGACCGGACCAAATTACTACCCAGTTTGAATCTATTCAACGAGAACTTCAATATGACACCAAACACGACACATTATGACCACGTATGGCCCACCTGTATCTCAAAACTCTCACACTAAAGTTTCATGACCTTTCTACAAAACAATCTGTGGCGTTTATAGAACTACGCAAGTTGTAACGTGTGAAATGTTTGTTTCATGTTCCTGGTCCCCATTGGGCGTTAACATTTTTTGAAATCTCAGGGCCCTCCGCCCACACAAAAATCTTCGATTTTGTTTTTAGGTTACCCTCATTGACAATATGATTAAAACCAGATCTTTTAAAAAACGCTCCCCCTTTGACTCGTCGCTTGAGCGCTTTTTTAAGATCTGGTTTTGATCAGTTTGCCCTCATTGACAGGACGCTGTTTCATGGCCTTTCAACCAAAACTGTGGCTGTACGGTGAACACAAAGAAAATTGCAGTGAGATGTATAATTAATGCTGTGTCATTGAACTGTTATGGCATGTAGACAGGGTACAGACAAGTATAGTTTACCGTACCGTACCTACTCCTTACAGGCCTACCAGTAGTATTAGATAGTATGTAGGTCAAGACTTTTTACACAGATAACATGTATACGTCAGTTGCCATGACGGACGCAAACAAAACACATTACGGGAGATCGATCACCGTTATATGAAAATGTACATGTACACCACATACTACGAGCTATTGCAGACTACAGTGTTAGAATATCAGGTGGTTTAACAAAGCACGGTAGTAATACTAACGATATATATATATATAGGAAAACGTGGAACAGCATTGATGGCTGCAAATATAGGAAAACGTGGAACAGCACTGATGGCTGCAAATCACAGAAAGCAGAAACCACAGACAAGACGATCTGAGTTGCACGCGGAACAGAAAGGACATGCAGCTAGCTTCAACAAGACAGCACCGGCACGGAAGAAGGTACAGGTATCGAAATTGGCTGAGACAAGAGCAATTCAAAACCGGGCATCAAGTTCAGATAAAATCGAGCTCGACAAGATTCGTGTTTCGCCACCCGCTAGATCGGGATCCAATAACTCGATGTCCCAAGATAAACTCTCGTCAGAAGACTCAATTCCAGATCAGCAGGGTAAAGGCGTAGGCGTACAGAGTTTACCCCCTTTCCTCGAACAGCATCCTGGAATTTTCCTTGGTCACCAGTCATGTCATGTAGCTGTCCATCGTCCATAATAAGTCGGCCTTCATTTAGACAAGACACACTGTTAAATAAGTTGTGCTAACGATTCCAATCAACTATACTAAAGATTCGGATAGACTGGACGATCATCATGCAGTCCACCGACTGACAATAAATCAACATTCAAGTAGATTCATCCGGGTACCTTCCTCCAATCAGACCGCATGTCGTGATTGCAATCCAGCCGTGACATTAACGTCAAACACTGTCTGGATTTTGGAGAGTTGATGGTAATAACTATGCCTGTGAACTGATGAATGAACTAACTTCATATCGGATTCTCTAAAAGAAAAAGAAATAGGCGAAAACATGAGGTATGATACCAAGATACGGAGAGATACCAAGCCAACATCATATGCACAATACTGTGGTAACATCAGAACATAGGTACTCTGGGCTTTCGTTATTATGTTGTTTAATATAAATATATCATTATTCCGTCTCAAATGCCATTGTTGCTTCCTATATAGATAGAGGTTTGGTAATATGTCAACGTTAAATGTTCGAAAAATACGCTACTTCCGGTTTGATGGGCTCACTCATATAAATGTGTAGTGATTGCATGGTGACATGACTAGATAACGACATGTTTAAATATGGTTCGAGATAAACACCTGTTTCCATTGTGATAGTTATTTGGTATATTACAAGCGTCTGGTCCGTCATTCATAACTCAGCCGTCGTCCATTAAAGGATATCCGCGTCCATAATTCAAAGACCTAATCCATATAAAAGCATTAGCACTGAATATGACTGAATATCGTGTGGAGATGACAATGCTGCAACTGTAAACAGAGTGGCAGAGGACATCACATTGATTCCTATTCATCCTCTATTTTGGAAACAGAGTTCAAACATTATCACCAACAATCAAGTACAATATGGTTTGCATAGTTCCATATCGTTTTACGAGACATGATATCATCCGAGTAAAGGAATTGATTATAGTGGTGTTTTGGAGGCTAAGAATATCCAGTGGTGCAGCAGACACATTTTTAACCATGGAGGGACACTTTGACTTATCCCCAAAGAAAGGATATATGAGAAGAAACACTACATATAATTCCCAGGACATTCTTAGCCATCACGTCGATAAGACCTGTTGTTCCTATCGGTTAATCCGTGTCATTAACTAAAATATTTTTTCCAAAGAATTTTCAAGTCGATTCTAATGTATATTGTATCTGAGTCACGCTTTAATTGGGACTGTTCAGACATTTATACGATGGACGTCGACATTTATGGATTCATGCAGAAATAAGTACTATCAAAATATATTTGCCAGTGGAGTTATACAGCACGGATCCAAGTTTTCGGACCACTTGGGGATTGTTGTGGCCGTTAAGTGAAATACGGTTCTATTTCGCAACGAGGTTGATGTATGCAGCAATACACATGGGAGATTTCGCACTGGGATAAAGTGTCCGGGTTTGAACTTCGAAACTTCTTACCTTAAAATCACTCAGTTTCATCTTCGTCATGAAGTAACGTTATATGCCTTGTGTTTGTCACACAAAAAGTTAAGTACGAATCTCGCAAATTATTAAATCTTTGCATGCTTTGGGATGTCCGTGAGCATGAGCTTGATATCAAAATCAAAATATAGGGTTGCTGATTTACCCGATCATCATGATATACCGGAAACTTGGTCACAATTCAAGACTCCAAACAGGAAATATCACGCGGAAAACAAAACGGAACAGATGGGAAAACAAACATCGGAAAAACACATCGAAATATAGGACCTGTTCAATGGGCAGACCCGTAATACAGTGTACATATTTATAAATATTCTATACTCCAATGAGTCATGATTTCTGAGTTATCGAACATAACAATATACCTTCATATTACCTTCTCCATATTGACTACTGCATTCATGAAATCCGAATTTGAATTTCAAAATAACCATTTTCCACAATGACAAGAACAGCAAATACCTGTACCATAAACGACCCTCCGTTGGTTTCGTTGACAAAGTTGTTTTCAAGAATCGATTCCTCGCAATGTCAAAACAATACAAATTACACATTCTGTACTGAAATATTTTTTCCCAGTAACCGATTCTGCTGTATAATATCAAGAGGAAAACAAATAAAAACTATACAATATGAAAGAACTTTAACTCAGAGCAACTCCCCGGATTAGAAGGGTCAGGAGTTTATTCTTTCTAAAAATTTCCCGGATTAGAAGGGTCAGGAGTTTATTCTTTCTAAAAATTTAACATATACACCTTCCTTCCAGGTAATCAGAATATGATCAGCTCCTTCGTCGACATTTTTTCACTCTGTAAATTCTATACGTCTATACAAATATAATTGAAAAGTTTGGAGGAAATGAATGCCCGATTTAATTTACCAATGAACACTTGTAGATTCAGTCAAATAATAGTTTATGTTATTCAATTGTGTTCCACAAATAATACCACTAAATCATGTCACATTCTATTTGATAGGATCTTTGTCAAGGATTTTTCCAATTTCCACAACTCCCTTCAAGATAATTCTATTGGTGCGATCCTTAATATTCGCTATAGCCTTTTCGTTCAGATTTTCAAGAAGATTAATCCGTGGGTCGAAACAGTTGGGTAGATTCTTCTCTTCAAGACAGGAAGCCATGCTCCTCAAAAGCCCCAAGAACCGTTGAGCTAGCATATCTTTCTCCCAGTATTTTTTCTCTTGAAGCTGGTTACATTCGTTTAACAGAAGCATCTTGTAGCAGTAGGAAGGAAGGCATTTGAAAGTGGACTCTCGGAGGCGAAGGAATTTCAGAAGTCGCAGGCACTGCCGTCGACATCCGGCGTCATCGTCTATCTTTTTTAGACGTCTCTTCTCCGCGACAGAATAAGACTGACGCCACCAGAGTGTTGACGTTACCATTGACTCGGAGGCTCTCGTTTTATTGGCAGATTTGAATGGCTTAGCCACAAACTGCTGATATAAGACATCGAACGTTGCTACGAGGTCGACGTCAATCTTGAAATTTGGATCAAGATGTGTTAAATCATCTGTTGTTTCCGATCCTGGCCTCTTGTCATTCAGTTTGATGGTCAATGTTACAGCTGGACCTGCCATCCTGATCTGAACAGCGTACTGTGAATCCACCGGGAATCGCTCGTTGATGCTCAACTGAATCCAGCTGTACAGCTTTGAGCGGATTTGGTTTGGATCTACATATCCGTCACATGACAGAAATGGTTTAAATGTAACGCTGTTGGGGTCACGTGGGCGCAACGCGACATAACCTGGATATTGTTCCTCTTTCTCTAGATCTTTACCATCCAGGAGGATCATGACGTCGTACTCATCGGCTGATTCTATTTTAACACCCTCAAAAGAGCTACCCGTGAACTCTGGACGCAAAACAAGATGTTGGTCCTTCTGCAATGATGCAACTATCTCTCTGGTAATGTCATTCATCAGTTTACTAGACTTGCTCGAGCTCGTCTTGCCCACTCCAAGTTTGTTGGCGGTGACCCGTCTGAGAACTGTCATGAGGTCAGATTCCGGAGTAGACAAGACTTTGGGCTTAGTTCCCGTACTGTCTGCTGCAGATGGACTTTGGGGCATATGCAGTTCTGGCTGATCAGTGGAATCTTGTCTTCTTTGCTTCAGCAGTATGGCCTCAGCGTTACTGTCTGCTGTGCTGGGGCTTTGGAGTATGGGTGCAGATATGTGCCTATCTGGCCTGTCTATGGGGCCGTGTATGCCCTGGTCCAAAGGAATAGCTTCATTCTGTCCCACTGATTCTGACGTCAATGGTGTTATCATGTATGAACTCGAGTGTGCATCTTCAGGTATTTCTGGGTGGCTTGAATTATCCTGGGCAGAGAGGGATTTATCCTCGTCAAGGGAATCTTGATAACCCAAACCTTGCCGATTGATTCCTGACATCAAGGCATCTCCAACCACCTGCTGCTTTGGGATTGCAACCTGGGAACCTCTTATCTCCCCCATTTGATGGAAACTGTCTTTACTGTCAACACAATGATGGTCAGCTGCTCTTTGGTATGGTCTAATCTGCTGAATTCTTGTTCCTGGAGAACTATTACATCCATCCCCGCCTGAAGATGGCATTGGTGGGGAAGTCATCTCACCATGAGTAAACGGTCTACAAACACAGTAATAGCACATTATAGTATAGGTATGCAGATAACAATGAAATATATCATGCAAAGAAGCAGATCGGTCGTTACTTGACAGTGAATCTAAACAGTGAAATGCTAGGGAAGCTCATGGTGGGCCTGTGACTGTACTCATAAAATAACTATAATGTTTGGGATTGCTATGGATTACAGCTTTCACACACTTAAGTTAGAATATGACATGAATCGTGCAACACAGTTACAAGTGGATGGTCGAGGGGTAAGGCATGGCGGAGGGGTGTAGAGTGGAGAGTCAGAACCTGAAAGCACGCGAGTGCATGGGACATCCTACATTAAATGTTGGGTTTTAGAATATAGTCCGTGTGTGCCTTTAATAAATGTAAATGCACTGTGTTCGCTTGGTCGCAGCATATCAGCCCTACTCATCAGCGTTGATCTCTCGTGCCATTTTCAATTTGGGGACAACTGTTATTCAAAGATGCCAGTGGTGATAATCATCAATAAGATATCAACTTGCGTCTTGTGAATAAATGGTAGATGTCTCAGATCATTTGACGCAGTTAGGCTTTGTAACCTGTATGGATCTCAGTTGGCGATTGAAGACGTGATAGGGTTTTATAAAATCAAACCAGTGGCGCAGAGTTTGTATTTGTTGGAAACAAATGCAATGTCTGAGTTTCCGTTTAGGATTACATGAAAATCAACTTAGTTCTTTATTTTGTTATGATCAAAATAGTATCGACCTCATGATGTTCCTTATATTTATTTAATGAGCAGCTTTTGTAACTTGTCGATCGACAAGCTTTTTCATCGCGTAAGTAATCCAGCAATATTCTGTATCCCGCGAATACTTAGGACCACGACTGTGGCCATTTCGATTAAGTAGAGACGATGATAATGTGATCTGGCGGCAAGTTAGGGTTTTCGAATTGAGTTAGGGTAGCGATTACTAAGGGAAGTTTCCGTATGCACTGTTGGAGATAGTTGGTTTGGTGGTCTTAAGCCTGTCAAGTGGGTAGTGGGAGGGTGGGAGCTGACAACTTACGTATACACGGGTTCACCCTGCGACTCTAGCTATCAGCATTAGGGTGTCCTCCCGATTGACCCTACAACCTTTATTTCAAGCCTAGTATTATTTTCTTAGAAGGAACATTGATATGTGTTACGCGGTATCGTTTTCCTAATTACTTTGAAGCACCAATTGTTGGTACTAAGCCCACATTTTTCAATGCTTACGTGCCAACTCTTTCAGTCAACTGGTTGATAGTCTCCATCATGTGTCTCTCCGATAGAAATGACTTCACCTCCACGTTTCTCAGTTGGCAAGAGAAGAGCTCTCCGTCACGTTGTGGAGCGATCGCTGATTTCTGAAGAATATTGGAGAGGTCTTTCCACTCAAATTCTGCATTAGAGGCGACATCGAGCAATACTTGGAGCCCCGGAATGATTATATGTATAGTCGGGTCATGGCTTGGCTGTTTCCTTGATAGAATACAACCTTTCGACTTGAGGTGCTTGTCCAGTTCATTCCAGCACGGATTCCCAGGTGTCAAAGCCGCCATCAGTCGCGCCCTGTAGGACATCTGTTCGATCACATTACTTCTATCTCCGTGGAATGCCACTTCAAACGTTACCTCTGAAGAAGAAGCATTGTTCTGACTATCATCTGTTATCATTGACTATCTCAAATCTTCTGACAATTTTCTATTCACGCGGAGACAATAATATGGAGAATACATAAATGTTATATTGCCTATTTTTTTTTACAATATTAGCAGATAAAAACTGTTGCGACTGCTGTCAACACGTAAACTCATTTCCCTTGCGGTCGACTACCAGTCGAAGCAAGACTGATACCGGTAACTATAACTGAACATAGTAGTTAACTATGTCCTGGCATAGTTAACTAGGTCCACGTTATTCAAATAACTCGGAAATTACTAGAGACAGATGGTTATCTTTACTGTCTTACAGATAACTGGCTATTAACGATCATAACGTTCATTAATGGGGTTAGAAATTGTTAAAATTCACTGCAGCAGACCGTCAGAATGTCGGTCCTTCTTCATAACTACGCCTTGTAACTCACAAACAAAACCGCCTTTACAGGAAATGGTTCTTGAGACAAGTCAGAACTTATATAACATAACAAAAGCTGCTTAAGGATACATATCCCATGGACGCTCAAAATTGTCATTTTTTTTATTCCATTATTTGAATATTCAGTGTTGGGTCTACTATTCGGTGAAAAAACGAAATCAAATTTTCGATAATAAGTGGTTCAATTTTAGGTTTGAAAATTTATTTCCTAACAAGTTTTAGCAAGACTTTAACCTCCTATAATGAATGTTTTTTTGTACAAAAGACATCTGGAATAAGTACGTTGGTGAGTAGGTACTATATGGCAGGTTGCAAAATGTCTGTTGTAACAGAATTCAAGAGAAATATTAGAATTCTAGTATTTCATATTTTTCCCAAAATTCAAGTTTTCAACTCGTATTTCTCGAAAAGTATTCATGCTACGCTTGTGAAATTTGGCAAGCCTGTTATTTTTTTTATAAGTTCGGCTTAGTTTTATATAATTCAACATTTAATGTAGAAAGTTGTAAAATAATCGATTTTGTCAATTCCTTTTAGTTAAAATGCTATAAATATAGAACTTGGCAGACATTTAAAACACTGAGACGTGGTTTACTATAGTTCTACTTGTCTTTGATCAAAGTATACCATCAAATTTGATATATGATTAACAGTTTTTAGGAAATTTCAATTGAAAATGGAGGCTATTGTGTTCATATTATTTTTTTAAACTTTTCCACATGCTAGTAGTAACAGTTATGTAAATTACATAAGTGAATTCCTCAGGGCATAAGCGTTCATAAAATATATACATTTTTATTGTTATGTTGAATATTTTTTGCTACAGAAGACAAATTATCAAGGGGTGTACAAAACTGCCTCGGTGGGGGGAGGGGTACGTATTCTTAATCCCAGTATGTTCATCAAAGCTATCAAAGCCCAGATAGACAATGGGGATATCAAAGCCCAGAGAGACAATGGGGACACCAAAGCCCAGACAGACAATGGGGACATCAAAGCCCAGATAGACAATGGGGATATCAAAGCCCAGAGCGACAATGGGGACACCAAAGCCCAGACAAACAATGGGGACATCAAAGCCCCGACAGACAATGAGGATTTCAAAGCTCATATAGACAATGGAGACACCAAAGCTCAAACAGACCCTCGGGACATCAAAGCCCAGACAGACAATGGGGACATCAAAGCCCAGACAGGCAAGACATCAAAGCCCAGACACACAATGGGGACACCAAAGCCCAGACGGACACTGGGGACACCAACTCCCGGACAGACACTGGGGACATCAACCGCAGACAGATAGGGGGGACATCAAAGCCCCGACAGACAATGAGGATTTCAAAGCTCATATAGACAATGGAGACACCAAAGCTCAAACAGACCCTCGGGACATCAAAGCCCAGACAGACAATGGGGACATCAAAGCCCAGACAGGCAAGACACCAAAGCCCAGACACACAATGGGGACACCAAAGCCCAGACGGACACTGGGGACACCAAATCCCGGACAGACACTGGGGACATCAACCGCAGACAGATAGGGGGGACATCAAAACCCAGACAATCAGTTTCACATACCTGCATATCTCCCATGTGGATCGAAGGATTTAGATTGCTCTGCAAGAAGACAATGTCCAAAACCATAGTGAGAAATTATATAAGGACACAGTGAACGATGCATATTTGATTGATGCAATGAGATTATTACTTTCATTCCATCTGATCCAATTGGAAAAGAAGGCTGCAGAAAAAGCGAAGGAATTGCTCGGCCCTTTTATCTACACAGTCATATCCAACAACATTTTATGATCTTGCTGGAGTTTATACGGACATTTTGAGCTCATATTCAATTGAAAATTATAATCCACCTTGAGACGTGGATGCAAACATTAGCTACATATTTGGAAGTGATAGAAACAAACTTTTGCAAATTGCTACTTGAAACACTGGAAGCTGTTCCTGGCTGCTTACCAACACTTGACGTCCTATCTAGAGTACTCTTCCCTTTCGTCATGGGGCGTGGTGACGTGTCGTTGCTCTCGGGTAATAGCCCAATATATTCTGTAAAAGATAAGAGGAACCTTGTAGAATTGTAAACAAAAGGCAATATGAAGAACTGAAAATTAATCTAATATGGAGAACTAGCGACAAATAGTGTACATAACGAAACTCTTAATAATACAGCATATCCCCGCAATACCATCGAACATTTATTTGATTTTACCTGTAAACACTTTCTGATAAAGCTGACGTTGATTGATATCTCCATGGATGAACAGATCCATCAAGGTCTGACATCCCCCATCCCTGGTACAGACCTCCACCAACAGCTCTCGGGCCGCCTCCTGTGATCTCTTTGTATCATTCTTCTCTCTAATCGAGGACATTGCTTGGAAGTTGATCACTTCTCTGGCCAGCAAGTGATCCACATAATCAACCGGATTGATATTTGCTGTTAATTCAGGAAATACTTTTTTGAAGGCACGCGTCAAAAGCTCAGGGTCCAGTATCTGGTGTTTTTGACCCAACTTTGGCGATATAGAACCAGAATGGAAAAGTTCCAAGGAAGAAAGTCCTCTGGTTACATAAGGTAATTCGGATACAACGCTATCTTCTGGGTGAGGATCTTCTCCTCGTGATGAACTGTTGATAGGGTGAGGAGCTTCCCCTCGTGATGAACTGTTGATAGGGTAAGGATCTTCTCCTCGTAATGAACTGTTCATAGAGTAAGGATCTTCTTCTCGTAATGAACTGTTGATATGGTAAGGATTTCCTTCTCGTGATGAACTCTTGATGCCATTAGCGCGAATGTCACCGGGGAGAGACTGTGCCATTTCTGTATTTACCTTTTCGGTTCACTTTCTTGGTGTGTTGTTCTAGATGGAGCACAGTGTCATCTGAAAAGGCACAAACTGGACTGTTGTTGGCAAATAAATCAATGATTAAATAAAAGATGTCTGAATTGGCTTCACGCTTGTTCATTTAAGCCCAACAGACCCACACCAAGTCAACATTGTATATTATACTTCTGAGACTTGGAAGATTCACATTAATCTGGATATATAAATATAGACATCTATGGTCTTCCATGAACAGTTGAAACCTAATGCCATCGAGTATGGATCGTCATGGCCCTCTGTGAACTGTTTCAATAAAACGGTCATTGAACATAGTGATTGATCATCATGGTGATCATTAAGATATCGATCACTATGGAGTTTCATGAAGAGTTTTAGAAGGTACTCGTGAAGTTATCCAACTCAAGAGGATAGGGTGAGTCTATTTCGTGGTACTACATCCGTGGTCAATCGGATTTCTTCCGCCGTATGAGGTTTCGAATCCACGACCAGGTAGCCATAGGGCTTGCCGGGAAGTACGCATGAAGTCGTGAATAGATTTTTCTCTCCCACGCTTGTATTTGTTGTCTGTCAATAGGATAGTTGAACAGTACGAAGTATTATTGACAGTTTAACGCGATATCTCGAGACGACTTATCTTGAAGGAAAAGATTATGGGTTAAATAGATGACGGATAGATCCTGTGATGTGAACTTTTGGTAAGAAGAGCGGTAATATTTTTCGTCTCATTTTACAGTACCCATCAAATCGTCTAGGACATCAACTTTGGTCTGCGCCGAGTTGAAGTAATACGTCTCCCCGATATCATGTGGAATGCCGTGAAAGAAGTTCGCGTTTTTCAGTTGTGTATTCTAATAGGTGGTCTACCACTGACCATATTACCACAAGATACGCGTCGTTGAAGGGGTCATACCAGCTTCCTCCAAAGATTACATAACCCATCACGTTTTCCCACAATCAGTCGGATCTCTGACTATCATGGTAAACGGTTACTCTATTACTCCAGACTTGCCGATTGTTGCGAGTGGAGGTTATGTCTCTTGTTTATGTTGACATCATATGCGCCTGAGGAGGTTATCGTGACGCGAAGATCTTTTCCCTCCAATGGCATTTAAAATGTTCCATTCTGTCGTGCCCATACTCGAAACCCAACATTGTACTCTTCTCTCTCGTATGACATATCTAAAGAGATTCATCACGATATGCAAGGGATAGGCCCTATATAGAAATGGGGTTCCACCTGATAAATCGAGGCCTTTTGGGGTTGCACGTCATTGAGGAGTGACAGATTATACCAACATTGAAGACTGCACACAAATTTCAAATTTCTGCCAAGATATATTGGATACATAAGCTCGAACGCAATATATGAGGGTCGGGCGAGAATTAGTTTTGGATATGAAGATGGGGTTTGGTGCCCGGGGTTGGGGACATACTCCCGAGGGTAGTGTAAGCTTCTGGAATATATGAGGATATGGGGTCGGGCGAGGTTTAGTTCAGGAAATAGAGGATGGAACTTAGTACCCCGGGGGGTGGGGACATGTTCCCGAGGTAGTGGGTGGGTTGAATAAGAGTAGCGTGACGTAAGCTCCCGGAATATATGAGCGTATTGGATCGGACAAGGCTTAGCTTAGGAGATAGAGGGTGGGGCTTGGTGCCCTGTGGGTGAGGACATGTTCCCGAGGGAAGTGGATGGTTTGAATAAGTATAGCGTGGTGTAAGCTCCGGGAATATATCATTGGTCTGTGCCTCCTGCTCCATCTCCATTCAACCAAGCTGATTTCTACGTTACCACTTCGAAGTGGGAACATAGAAATTGGCATGGTGTAATAAAGATGATTCCGCCCCAGCTGTGTATACCTCCATGTTGTACACACACGTATAGTACCAGTTGAACCAGCAAATATCATATCGGACGGGTATGCCTAACAGGTCACTTAATCCTGCATCACTATATAACAGGATCCGTGAGAACAGGTGAACACTGGCTTGTATAGATATAGAGAAAACCTCCCACTTTTTTGGCAGTGTCAAACTGACATGTCTCTCTCCACCATGGTGAGTAATAGCGCAGTATCGCGGACCTCCGGCGCAGCTAAAAGCAGGCTGCGTAGAGAAGAATAGACTGAATTCATGCTTATTTATCTATTAACAGCGAACTCCGTTCAGACATTGAGATTGATTTCCAGTCAAAGAAGAGAACGGCCCGCCAGAGCTAGATCATGGGATAGCGAGATATTGGGGGATTCTATAACAAATTATCAACAGATGCCCGAATTTACATAAACAGAAATTGTGTGCGAAACTGCAAAAACTGCGTACTAGTAAACTAATATTGTTACACTATCTAAGCCTAGTTTGAATGTAATACAAATCGCGTTATTGTTTTACCTGCCACAACGATGCCTGATCCACCGTGGCGAGTTGATCTTCCTCGCAGCTAGCCAGTGATCGAAACCGAAAGTAGACATGGGATTTCCCAATCACCTGATCCACCAACCTGCTCACTGGAACACACACTGTTCACTGTTTATTTTATGGAACAGGTTCACTGCTGAGAGTTTGCTGATATATAACTACGTCATAAGACGGGCAATTTGGTCTTGGGAGCAATAAACGCTCCCCTATTCCTACTTTACACCATGGAGACGAGTCTTTTGCATCCAATAAAGAAAAATGTAACATTCTTGTGGACAACTTCGCTTTTGTCAGCAGTGATCAAAATTATGATGCAGATTTTGTTATTCATAAGGATGAGGTGGAAAAAGACACTGCGCCTTTATTTAAATAATATCTGTTTTGATGATATGCCCATCAATGAAGATTTCACCATATTAGAATTAAAACAAGCATTACACTCAACTAAATCCAGTAGCCCTGGTGAAGATGGTATTGGCTATGACATGTATAAACACATGCCAGAGTCTTGTCTAAACGTAATTTTATTATTATTTAACACTATATGGGCTCGTATGATTTTACCAAATACATGGACAAAATCTATTGTTACCCCTTTACCTAAACCAGGAAAGGATGCTTCTAATCCCACCTCATATAGGCATATTGCTCTCACATCTAATCTATGCAAATTGATGGAGAAGCTTATTAATAATCGGCTTATGTGGTTCTTAACAAAAAATAATATTTTGTCTAAATTCCAAAGTGGTTTCAGGAAAAACAGGAGCACAACTGACCATGTGATCACTTTAGAAACCTCTATTAAAAGGTCCATTGCAAACAAGGAGTACTTACTTGGGGTATTTTTAGACATTGAGAAAGCCTATGACATGGTATGGAAGAATGGTTTATTGATTAAACTGAATAATATTGGTATTGGTGGTAAAATGCTTGGTTGGATCAAGGGCTTCCTATCCAACCGACGCATTCAAGTTCGTATTGGACAAGATACATCACGTGTTGTGCCAGTACAAAATGGCGTCCCTCAGGGAAGTGTTTTATCACCTACCTTATTTAATATCGCTATAAATGACCTACCAGACTGTCTTGATAATAAAGTTAAGTGCTCCTTGTTTGCTGATGATAAAGCTATATGGTTTTCTCATCGAAATTTCAACTTATGCGTTGAAAAAATTCAACAAGCTCTAGATGATATATTGAAATGGGGGAAAACATGGGGTTTTAGTTTTCTCCCATTAAATCTGAGGCTGTTCTTTTTACAAAATTGTTTTTGCCTGAACCACTTGTACTGGTTTACAATGGTGCCAGGTTAAAATGTTCTGATTCATTTAAATATTTGGGGGTTACATTTGATAAATGTCTAATATGGCAAGCACATATTGATATATTAATTAAGAAGTGTCAGAAAGCTCTCAATCTTATGCGATGTGTATCTTCACATAGTTGGGGTGCTGACAAAAAAACGTTATTATTGATGTACCGGAGTTTAATAAGATCTCGCCTAGACTACTGTTGCGAGGCATACGACTCTGCGTGTGCCTCATTAAAAACAAATTAGATTCTATACAGTGTCAGGCTCTTCGACTTTGCACTGGCGCATTACGTTCAACGCCCTTGCATGCTTTACAGGTTGCTTGTGCGGAAATACCACTCTCCATTAGAAGACAGATAAGAACCCTCAAATATTTTATGAAAATTAAACAGTCCATAAATAATTTCTGTTAGCGATATTTTAGAACCTTCATGGTATGATGGTTTAGTTTTGGATTGTAATGTTAAACGTTACTATCCGTTTAATATTAGAGCAAATATCTTGTATGAGGAAACAAATGCTGATGCTTTCCCTATTCAAAATTATTTTGTGCAGAGATACCCACCCTGGCTGTTGTCTACACCACACATATATATGGGATTCCATACACAAATTAAAAAATCTGACCCACCCCATATTATTACTGGATATACAAAAGAATATATTAAATCTAACTGGAGTGAATATATGCAAGTATATACAGATGCCTCCAAGTGTCCAGATACTGGCAGGGTGGGTGCTGCATTTTGTATACCAGAATTGAAATATTCTAAATCTTTTAGAATTGATGATCATGTGAGTGTATACACAGCAGAGCTGACAGCTATTTTAACGTCACTCAATTTTCTTAGAGATACTAGAATATCTAGAGCTGTAATTTTTACAGACACTCTGAGCTCTTTAGAAGCATTGCTCAATTTCGCTTGGAGCCGGTCTTCAAGTATTTTATATGAAATATTATATTTAATATCCACAATGAATTATGAAAATATAATAATTTATTTCGACTGGGTCCCGGGCCATTCTGGTATATATGGGAATGAGCTTGCAGACTCTCTTGCTAAGCACGCATCCGCACTTCCAGATATTGATATACATATGGGATTAACAATTAATGAAGCCATGGCTTGTTTATATCCTCATTTTAATTCTAAATGGCAGGAATACTGGGATAATTCAGAGAAGGGGCGTTTTTACTATCAATTCCAGCCTTCAATTACAGGCGCCTCTTTGAAATTACCTAATCGCCAGGCTGAAGTACTTGTTTTTAGACTTCTTGTCGGGCATATTCCCCTGAATTCTTACCTTTATAGATGTAAATTACATCCCACTGGAGTGTGTGATGCGTGCAATGTAGAAGAAAGCATCAGCCATTATTTACTTTCATGTACTCGATTTCATAATCAAAGACTTAATTTTTTTAATGAATTTATTTGTGCTGGTGTATTTAACCATATCATGGAATCAATCTTAAAGCCTCAAAAGAACCGTGATAAAGTATTTTTGGCTATTTATAGGTTTATGCTGCGCACACGCAGATTTTAATTTATATTGATTTATCATTCTGTTATACATTTCACTATCTAGTCTTGGGGAGTTAACATTACATTTGTTATCTCCCCTTCCACCCAGTGGAATTATTTATAATTATATTGGTTAAGTAATAGTACATGCATATTACAAGTTGTGAATAATAAAATTCTAGAATAATTTAACTTATATTTTCTTATTAATGGTTAAGAAATTATAATAATATTTCTGCTCTATTAAAGAGTTTTGTTTTAAATGATGTCTTTGCTTGTTCTGGTTGGACATTGGTGTCTGAGGATACCATTTGAGGTCCTCATTCACGGTGCTCACCAGGATGAGTATAGATATTATATCAAATCTCGTTTTTACTCACCATCTACTCATATCTAAATTTATATGATGAGTTTATTTTAGGTTAAACAAAATATGCTTGTACTATATTGGCCTTTTTAACTCAGTTTTGTATTTTTTATAGATAGGGTCGTTCAGATTTTATTATTATTAAATTAAGTTTGTTGGTCCGTATATATTGTAACGAATTTCTTATCCATTGGTGTGTGTCACTTCATAGTTTTGCTGCCACCACTGACGTAAGGTGTCACGACCCTCATAGACAACTTTATATTCTAAAAATGCCCTCTCATAGGCTTAACTGTAATGGCCCTCTAATAGACCCAACTGTATCGGCCCGCTCATAGGCTTAACTGTAATGGCCCTCTAATAGACCCAACTGTATCGGCCCTCTCATAGGCACATCTGTATTGGGCTTCTCATAGGGTATCACATTAATGCGTTGTAATCACATCTCTTCTTAGTAGCGTCTCATTCCCAGTCTACTCTGGATGGCGCTCGTTACACGGGTCCGCCACTATTCGCCAGATACTCGTGGTATATCGAGCTGGTAAGGGGTCGACTTCATCTAAGTCAATCCACCAGTGGAAATGATAGCAGAGCACTGTGGGACATCATTACTTCTCAATTACATCTAGGTCACCTTGTTTCTAGGATATCCAGATATCCCTCAGGATAGTTCCAGGATACTACATTAGCGACCAGTCTGGCGGAACAACAAGGATACCCTAAGGATACCTTTCAGGATACCTCAGGATAGATTTCGAGTACCATAAGGATATTCGGAGGATATCTTTAAGGATATATCAGGATACATTTCCAGTACCATAAGGATACACGAGGCATTCGCATAATTATAAAGGATGGAGACAAGGCAATAATTCAACGTTCAATGATAATGCTTGTATTATCAACAATAAACTGCAACATGATATATATATACAGGTATTTACATGCGTAAGGATACTTCAGGATATTTCATCAAAACAGAATATGCGCATCGAATACTGGGTACCGGTATCAATTATATAGTCGCTTTCAGTACATCGATAACAACTATTCCACAATTTAATATAGCGGCTGATCGCAATAATCATGGCTTGAATACAGCTTACGCTGCAGGATATATGCGGGATATCCATAGGATATGTTAAGTTATGTTGGAAATTCACGATATTCCCATCACGATATGTTAAGGATATCTCAGCGAGTATTTCGGCCGTACGTCAGGATATATTAGGTAAGATGGAACGGTTGGATTTCAGAACTAACATCTCCAGACATCTCCCACTACAGTATCTTCTATTAGGATTAATACAGGCCACCCACCCATAGTGTCATCACCAGGCAATAGTAATACTTGAAGCTATGATCTGGGTATCCTTAAGGATATATGCCCCATTCCCCAGAGTAAGGTAGGTCCACAACCCGGTCCACCTGCAGTTCCGGACCCAGGGACTTTCACCCTCTGCAGTGTCCTCTAAAGTGGATATGCTTTATCAACGGGTCTCAGTTCTCCTCATTGAAAGGTGTAGGGATACATATCCTAGATGGGTTCAAGTATAACTAATCTCTGACAGGCACGTTTAATATACAATTTCGGAAGGATATACACTCAAACATTATCTCAGCATTGCCGGTACCATAGATCATGTTTCGCAGACACAGTATCCTGGAGGATATACTATCCCATTCCCCAAAGCCAAGAATAGGGCCACAAACCCGGTCCACCTGCAGTTCCGGTAGGGACTTTCACCCTCTGCAGTATCCTCTGACCAACGAGTTATACTCCGAGTGTTCTTCATGAAAGGCTTAGGGATACATATCCTTGATACCAGCAATACCTAGCATCCCTGAGTGATATTTATGGGGTTATTATCAAATTTGGAACATTCAGGATATATATCCTATAAAAAATAGGATACTAGGATATAGTATCCTGGAAGGACAGTAACTATATTTGCGTTCTGGGCATATGGCTTAAGGATACATATCCTTGACATCAACAATAACATACATTCTGTACTAGAGAGGGATTGACACTGAAATTTGGCTTTATAGGATATTAGTATCCTAAAGGATACCATTTATGCTATAGAACAGTATACTTTGTGTAGGATACTAATCATGATGATTTTCAAGGGGGAGTATCCTACAGGGTACCATTTATGCGTAGGATATCTAGGATATATATCCTGTAGGATAGTGTACTATGGGATGTCAAGGATATATCCTATAGGATATCATAATGATAGGATCCTAGTGGTCGTCCCCAGTATATCCTTAGTAGGATATCCCCTTTATTAGTCATCTCCAGTATTCATCTGTCACCCATAGTAAAGAGGTGACCCTGCCTCGTCAGCGACAAGGGGCAAAATGCAAAGAACATACTTACTCTCCAGTTTATATAGCCCGCCAGAGGTAAAACCACGTGACTACAATTCCTACGCTGATTGGCTGAGCCACCGAAAGCTGTCTGCAGCCGATTCAAGCCATGACTATAGTATCCACAAAAACATAATAAACTCACTAAATTTCCCTGAAACAACACTGAATTTCCACTGAAATATTTACCTAGATACCACTAGAAATTATTACTAAAGTTTTTACACAGTTTACTGTCCAAATTTAAAGTCCAAAGTACGTCGGAGCGCCTAGTATGTAGCTCCGCAACATGGTCTCGTCGGGAGACGAGCATGATACAAATTTACGGAATAAAGTCATCTACCAGGCCATCCGGGAGTTACCACAAGCTAACAAGTATTTACTAGGTAAGCTTACAATTGGTTCAATAAGATACCATGTTATTTTCAACAATTTAGCCATTGTAAACACTAAACCTGGTCAAAAATAGAGACACATGACAGTGTTGGAAACTGGTCCCGCGATAATGCATTTCATACAGGTAAAAATCAGACATGTGACACGGACTGTAATAACCCTGCAAAACTTACCTACGACACTCAAATACACATTTAGCAGTCAGACAATTTCCCCAACAATATTTAGAGAAAATGGTAATGTGACTAATAAACATTTTCTACACTATCCCCTCCCAGCTTTGTGCGTCCTCGCACAAACATATAATTATCAACAGGGGTTGAGTCACATTAATGTCAATAAAGTTCAATGATGTTACGGCATCGTTGCCAGAGTCACAGATAACACATAACGTAAAACAGTGTCAGGGATCCACAGCATGCATTGGTCCTGAAAAGGACCTTTACTCAATGCATCTTGTGCAGCGTATAGTACATGTTCACAGAATAATCCAAGGCGATCCACTTCCACAGGAAATCCAATGAACAGGTCACAAACACAGCATAATCCACATGAAGAACGCGCACATTATCACACCAAGCTCATTTTTATACATCAAACAGGTAAATCCAAGAAGAGAAAATAATATAAACATCAAAGGCACCATGGACTCCACCTGCGAGGACTCGTCTAATCCTCTACTGCTCGTTGAAGTAGTCCGAGAATCCGGGGGCATCAATCTTCCAGAGGTGGTCTACATGATTGCCACAGCCATGACAAACTTCACAGGTCAGATCAGTGCATACCCAGATGCCCCTGTTCGTCTCCGTACTGGCATCTGTGGTGGTCGTTGTTTGCAGCTGCACTTCCTCTCCTGCCTCCGTCTGCATACCTCTGGTAGTTGTATCTGGTATACAGCCTACACCAACGTCTGTTGTCACTACTTGAGCAACATCTCCAACCTCTGTTTGGGTTTGGGTGGCCGTCATCTCAACCAAAGATGTTTGAGTATGATTGGAGTGTTTCGGCATCCGTCGGGTATCCCTCATGATGTTCTCGTGTACAGTGACACCATTAGGGTAGATTATGGTCCGGTTGATTTGCTCCAGACAGGGATAGGGGGCTGGGTTGAACTGCCCCCGAACAGGAAGTGGAGCAGGCACCTCTACGTTGTCAGCATTCCCGCCCTTCAGAATTGTTGGGATGCCTGTGGGGCTGCCAGCTGGCAACAGGGGTGGCAATGTGTATGACCGCAGTTCATTCGGATTCCGCTCGGGCGCATAGACCAAGTTGGTGTGTGGCCTGACCATCTCACTTGCCTCCGAAATCCAACTATAGGCTGGGGATGTTGATCCCTCTCCAGGGCGCTCCCGAACAATGGACAAGTCCATCTTCACTAGGCTTCGGCTGTTGCAGTTGATTCTGTGGAGGGGGCGTGCTGCACAAGGGACTGATGGCAGGAGGGTGGCTGGTCATTTCTGTGATGGCTTCATTCACAACTGCTGAGGATGGTGGTGGGTCGAGGGTGATGTGAGGGTCGACCAGTCTCACGTCGGTTTGGACACTCTCTTTCCGGGTCTTGCCATGTTCCCTCTTAATGTGTTCCTTCAGATTGTCCTTTCTGGAGTATGATTTGGTGCACTGCATACATTTATAATGGGACCTCCCCTTCTCACAATTCAGTCTGTGCCGGTAGAAATTTGACTTCTGGGTGTAAGTTCCACCACACTTCTCACATTTGAACAACATCTTGATTCTGAAAGCATATAAAAGAATGTGGCATTGTCATAGTCATATTCATCATGTGCAGACTGCCCTCCCTACACCTCCATGACCTGACCCTGTTTAGAGCTACCGATGAGCTGGTCTGAAATCCAACTGAGCCATCGCACCGGTTTCCTGACTATACGCCCAGACCGAGTCCGATTTTCGGCAGTAGGATCGTCTCCTATTGGACGGTCGCGAGCATGCGCATGGTAATCTCGTTTACTCGCTGTCGCCTCATCGCTCGGTTTCATCTCGACCTGTACGCCCTTACTCAAACTACTAGGTTTGATATCCCATTTCACGAAGTTTGTTCCAGTATAAGGCTTCAACCGATTGAAGTGAACGACTTTCGGCTTGGACTTCAGAGTTCTCTGAATTCTATATACAGTGTCATCTAGGCTGCTGATGACCATGAATGGACCTTCCCAAAAACATGACAACTTTGGAGACAAACCAATCTTACGCTTTGGGTTATGCAACCAGACCACATCTCCTGGACTGAAAGGTCTGCCAGACTTGCGCCGATCATAATGTCTCTTTTGAACTTTCTGCTGAGCCCTGCAATGCACCCTCGCTCTCTCGTATGCGACCTCGAAACGCTCTCTCAGCATAGAGGGGTATTCTGTGGTTTCCGCTGGTTCAATGTAGGGTGGCAACCCTGTAACCAAATCCAAGGGTAACTCAACTTCCCGCCCCAGCATCATTTTGTTTGGAGTGAAGCCGGTGGTCTCGTGTCGTGTACTACGATATGCCATCATAGCAAAAGGGAGCTGTTCATCCCAGTCAGTCTGGTTGTTGTTCACCATCAGGGCAAGTCTTGTTTCTAGTGTCCGGTTGAATCTCTCAACCATGCCATCGGATTGAGGGTGTAGTGGAGTGGTTCTTGTCTTCTCCACATCAAGGAGTGTACACATTTCGTAAAACAACTTTGATTCATAGTTTCTGCCCTGGTCAGAGTGAATATCTCGAGGTGTCCCAAACCTACAAATAAACTCTTTCACTATCTTGTCGGCTATGGTGGATGCCTCTTGATCAGGGATAGCATATCCTTCTATCCATCGGGTAAAATAATCACGGACTAGGAGTATGTACTTATTGCCAGTCTTTGATTCAGGCAATGGTCCCAGAACATCTGTAGCTATCCTCTCCATTGGCAGCCCTACCATGTACTGTCTTAATGGAGCCCGTAATCGCCTAGCAGGGGGCTTCCTCTTTGCACATGCCTCACACTGTTGGCACCACCTGTCAACGTCCTTTTTCATTCCAAACCAATGAAACCGTTGACCTATCTTTGAAAGCACTTTCTTGCTCCCAAATTGTCCGGCCGTCTTCGAAGCATGCAACTCTAGAAAAACACCTTCCCTATGCGACTTAGGAAGAAGGATTTGCCATGCCACACTACCCTCATCACTTTCCCATCTCCGACAGAGTATGCCATCCCTAAAGTCTAGCCGATTCCATTGTTTCCAGAAGTACTTCACTGCCTGATTCTCTGGTGATACCGCTTCCCATGCTGGGCGCAGAGAACCTCTTCGCTTCGCCTGTATGATCCACGACAGTTCTGAATCATGGGCTTGGGCCTCTATAAGGTTTGTTCCCTCCCATTTGCCCTTGTCAGTGACCAACGACACTTGCCTTTTCCCTGTCATGCTCTCTGAATTCTGGAGGGGTTCTGTACGATGCACTTGTGATCCCCGAGACACATCTGGCAGTTGTGTAACAAGGACACAAAAAGATCCTCTCTGAACGTCACCTTGGTACCCCATCTTCTCGCACTGTCGACATGCTCCTCTAGACATGGCATCTGCGTTTTGATGTTGTTTGCCTGGCCTGTACTGAATTTCGAAATCAAAAGTCCCAAGGACTCCCAACCATCTGGCAAGCTGGCCCTCTGGCTCTTTAAATGTCATTAACCATCTCAAAGCGCAATGATCCGTCCGGATCAGGAAATGCCGTCCATACAGGTACTGCTTGAAGTATTTCACAAAGCTCACAACAGCCAGAAGTTCACGTCTTGTCACACAATAATTCCGTTCGGACTTCGTAAGAGATTTACTGGCGAAGGCAATCACTCTTTCTCTTCCATCTTGTTGCTGGGACAAAACTGCTCCAATCCCATATGAACTGGCATCGGTGTCGAGGATATACTGACCAGTATCACAGGGGTAAGCAAGAATTGGTGATTCTGTAAGTCTGGTCTTCAGGGTAATAAAAGCTTCGTCACATGATTCTGTCCAAGTGAACTTGCTATCCTTCTCGGTCAACCTATGAAGAGGACGGGCAATTGTGGCAAAGTCTTTTATGAACCTTCGATAGTATGATGCTAGGCCGAGAAAACTTCTCACACCGTGTACATCTTCGGGAATGGGCCACTTCTGTATGGCATCTATCTTCTCCGGGTCAGTAGACACACCATCCTGTGAGACCACATGTCCAAGAAATCCAACTTCCTTCTGAAAGAAATGACACTTTTTCGGCTTCAACTTCATTCCAGCAGATGTCAACCTCGTAAGAATATCTTCTAGATTCAGGATAGCTTCATCTAAGGTACTCCCATACACAATAATATCGTCTAGATACACAAGACAAGACCTCCACTGTACGCCAGCCAAAATCATCTCCATAAGCCTCTCAAAGGTAGAAGGGGCATTACACAGGCCGAACGGCATAACGTTAAACTGGAAGAGACCACCTCTGGTAACGAAAGCAGATTTCCTCTTGGCATCATTATCCAAAGGCACCTGCCAGTATCCACTGGCCATGTCCAAAGTAGAAAACCACTTCGCTCCTTGTAAAGCATTCAGCGAATCGTCGATCCTGGGGATAGGATAGGCATCCTTCACAGTCACATCATTCAAACGACGATAGTCCACACAGAAGCGGACTGAACCATCCTTCTTTGTCACCAAAACAATAGGTGATGCCCATGGGCTTGTGGATCTTTCAACTACTCCTCGGGCCGACATATCTTCAATCAGCTTATCTACCTCGGACTGTTTCTGAAAAGGCGAACGTCTGAAAGCCTGTCTGATAGGTTGAGCATCTCCTGTCTCAATATGATGCTGAACTTCTCTTGCACACCCCAGGTCGGCATCTGATTTGGCAAAGGTATCTTGAAATCGCCTCAACAATGAAGCCACTTTCTGTTTATCTTCCTCCTTTATATCAGCGGTACTTCTCGTGTATAGATCTTGCAGATGCTCAGGTAGTGTTGTCTCCCCCATATCAACTGTGTTCACCTGTAAAGAGGAACAATCCTCCGCTATTCCTGGATCATTCTCTGGAATGAAAGTATGGCACCGACTGATGGTTTCCAACTCCCCCATAGTGGTCCCCTTGTATACTACTACTGCTTCAGAGCTGGCATTCAAAACCCTCACAGGGAACATCTCTCTCTCCGTATCCAGGAGTACCCTACCGACTACCAGACGTCCTTCCAAAGAAGATCGAGGTTCGACTATAGCCCATTTGCCGCAACTCGATGGAGATGTAGATCGACATGGTAATACCGCTTCACTTCCTGGGAGAACTGTTGCATTCTGTGCCAAAACTAGACGACAAGCTCTCGTCTCTTCTTTGGTCACCTTCTGACAGACAATCTGCTCTTCTCCACAGGTCAGACTTCCGCTCTTGGGGTGTAGTCGTACATCATACTTACAAAGGAAGTCCATTCCAAGAATAGCTTCTGACTGGATATCTGCTACCATCACAGTCAGCACAACAGGGGTTGACATAATTCCTATGTCTGTCACACACTCACCATAGACACTTATAGGCTTTTTGTCTGCTGCCCATAAAGTTATGGTCGACTGCTCCAATTGAGGTCTAACTTCAACTGGTATCTGCTGGTACATCTCCTTAGACAAAATCGTTACACATGAACCTGTATCAACTAGAAAATGAACGTCAGTTCCTGAAACACAACCGTTAACATGGAAACCAGAATCAATAGAAAATACATCTTTATTCAATACACTCTGATTTACATTTAGAGATTGAGGCATCTCGTCTTCATCTATGACCGGATTCAAGCCTCCTGAACCAGTCATTCCTAGTTTCCCGGTTTTTTACCAAGAGCACCATCTTTCTTCAATTCCGGTTTCCCATCATTCAACAAGGGGCATTGGCTCTTATAGTGGACTTTATTTCGGCATAAGAAACACTCAACATCTGAGAGAGTTCGTCTTCTGAATATGCTCCGGTCTTCCTGTTGAATAGCATTTCTTGCAGTTACTTCCGTCAGTAATGTCTGAAGCTGCTGCTCAATCTTCTCAAGCCTGAGCTTGGCCTGGTCAGGGAGAGTCTCTACCTCACGAACGTGCCTCCTGGAAGACTGCTCCTGTCGTCCCGCTTCAATTTTCCTGAAACCCTCTACCTCTAAAGCAATAGTAACTGTCTGCTCCAAATTTACTGGTTTGCCTTGATAAATCCTCATTCGTGTTTCCGAATCCTCAAGTGCATCTACGAAATGAGTCTTGGCAAGGCGGTCTCTCTGCACCGCTGTCATATCTGGGTAAGCAAGATCAGAGAGCTTCCTAATGGACTGTCCAAGTTCCCGTAGTCCTTCTCCACGTCCCCTACGTCTATTCCGCAACTCTGCCAGATAAAGCTCAGCCTGTTCTCCTGGACCAAACCGAGTTGTCAGCACATGAGTCAATTTCTCAAAGTTTCCCTGCTCCTGTGGGGATAGGCTGCAAGCAATCTGCCTGGCTGGACCGCGCAGGTGCGTGAAGAGATAAGCTGCCTTCTCTCTTTGCCTCCAGTGGTTTATCTTAGCGATAGTATTGAATACACTCAGGTATTCCAGCCACGACCCATCTCCAGTAAATGCCTCCGGTCTCACAGTCAAATTCCTGGGGTGGACTCGATCACTATCTCCACCCCCTGTATGTTCATCTTCATCATCTGAAGAAGCTGGTTCGCCCCTCCGTGACCCTCTCCGAAACTGACGAAATCCCACTTCTTCTTCTGCGCCACCTTCATCAACCAGGTTATCGTGAGCATCATCCAACATCTCAAGACTTTGTTCTGCCATCTTCGAATCTTCGAATGAAAGAAACACATTTATTTACATCCCACCGCTGCCACCAATTGTAACGAATTTCTTATCCATTGGTTTTTGTCACTTCATAGTTTTGCTGTCACCAGTGACGTAAGGTGTCACGACCCTCATAGACAACTTTATATTCTAAAAATGCCCTCTCATAGGCTTAACTGTAATGGCCCTCTAATAGACCCAACTGTATCGGCCCGCTCATAGGCTTAACTGTAATGGCCCTCTAATAGACCCAACTGTATCGGCCCTCTCATAGGCACATCTGTATTGGGCTTCTCATAGGGTATCACATTAATGCGTTGTAATCACATCTCTTCTTAGTAGCGTCTCATTCCCAGTCTACTCTGGATGGCGCTCGTTACACGGGTCCGCCACTATTCGCCAGATACTCGTGGTATATCGAGCTGGTAAGGGGTCGACTTCATCTAAGTCAATCCACCAGTGGAAATGATAGCAGAGCACTGTGGGACATCATTACTTCTCAATTACATCTAGGTCACCTTGTTTCTAGGATATCCAGATATCCCTCAGGATAGTTCCAGGATACTACATTAGCGACCAGTCTGGCGGAACAACAAGGATACCCTAAGGATACCTTTCAGGATACCTCAGGATAGATTTCGAGTACCATAAGGATACACGAGGCATTCGCATAATTATAAAGGATGGAGACAAGGCAATAATTCAACGTTCAATGATAATGCTTGTATTATCAACAATAAGCTGCAACATGATATATATATACAGGTATTTACATGCGTAAGGATACTTCAGGATATTTCATCAAAACAGAATATGCGCATCGAATACTGGGTACCGGTATCAATTATATAGTCGCTTTCAGTACATCGATAACAACTATTCCACAATTTAATATAGCGGCTGATCGCAATAATCATGGCTTGAATACAGCTTACGCTGCAGGATATATGCGGGATATCCATAGGATATGTTAAGTTATGTTGGAAATTCACGATATTCC
Source organism: Hanleya hanleyi (assembly GCA_036873755.1). Classification (NCBI taxonomy): domain Eukaryota; kingdom Metazoa; phylum Mollusca; class Polyplacophora; order Lepidopleurida; family Hanleyidae; genus Hanleya; species Hanleya hanleyi. Next base: position 48,695 of record JAVTVY010023959.1, read on the forward strand.
CATCACGATATGTTAAGGATATCTCAGCGAGTATTTCGGCCGTACGTCAGGATATATTAGGTAAGATGGAACGGTTGGATTTCAGAACTAACATCTCCAGACATCTCCCACTACAGTATCTTCTATTAGGATTAATACAGGCCACCCACCCATAGTGTCATCACCAGGCAATAGTAATACTTGAAGCTATGGTCTGGGTATCCTTAAGGATATATGCCCCATTCCCCAGAGTAAGATAGGTCCACAACCCGGTCCACCTGCAGTTCCGGACCCAGGGACTTTCACCCTCTGCAGTGTCCTCTAAAGTGGATATGCTTTATCAACGGGTCTCAGTTCTCCTCATTGAAAGGTGTAGGGATACATATCCTAGATGGGTTCAAGTATAACTAATCTCTGACAGGCACGTTTAATATACAATTTCGGAAGGATATACACTAAAACATTATCTCAGCATTGCTGGTACCATAGATCATGTTTCGCAGACACAGTATCCTGGAGGATATACTATCCCATTCCCCAAAGCCAAGAATAGGGCCACAAACCCGGTCCACCTGCAGTTCCGGTAGGGACTTTCACCCTCTGCAGTATCCTCTGACCAACGAGTTATACTCCGAGTGTTCTTCATGAAAGGCTTAGGGATACATATCCTTGATACCAGCAATACCTAGCATCCCTGAGTGATATTTATGGGGTTATTATCAAATTTGGAACATTCAGGATATATATCCTATAAAAAATAGGATACTAGGATATAGTATCCTGGAAGGACAGTAACTATATTTGCGTTCTGGGCATATGGCTTAAGGATACATATCCTTGACATCAACAATAACATACATTCTGTACTAGAGAGGGATTGACACTGAAATTTGGCTTTATAGGATATTAGTATCCTAAAGGATACCATTTATGCTATAGAACAGTATACTTTGTGTAGGATACTAATCATGATGATTTTCAAGGGGGAGTATCCTACAGGGTACCATTTATGCGTAGGATATCTAGGATATATATCCTGTAGGATAGTGTACTATGGGATGTCAAGGATATATCCTATAGGATATCATAATGATAGGATCCTAGTGGTCGTCCCCAGTATATCCTTAGTAGGATATCCCCTTTATTAGTCATCTCCAGTATTCATCTGTCACCCATAGTAAAGAGGTGACCCTACCTCGTCAGCGACAAGGGGCAAAATGCAAAGAACATACTTACTCTCCAGTTTATATAGCCCGCCAGAGGTAAAACCACGTGACTACAATTCCTACGCTGATTGGCTGAGCCACCGAAAGTTGTCTGCAGCCGATTCAAGCCATGACTATAGTATCCACAAAAACATAATAAACTCACCAAATTTCCCTGAAACAACACTGAATTTCCACTGAAATATTTACCTAGATACCACTAGAAATTATTACTAAAGTTTTTACACAGTTTACTGTCCAAATTTAAAGTCCAAAGTACGTCGGATCGCCTAGTATGTAGCTCCGCAACATGGTCTCGTCGGGAGACGAGCATGATACAAATTTACGGAATAAAGTCATCTACCAGGCCATCCGGGAGTTACCACAAGCTAACAAGTATTTACTAGGTAAGCTTACAATTGGTTCAATAAGATACCATTTTATTTTCAACAATTTAGCCATTGTAAACACTAAACCTGGTCAAAAATAGAGACATATGACAGTGTTGGAAACTGGTCCCGCGATAATGCATTTCATACAGGTAAAAATCAGACATGTGACACGGACTGTAATAACCCTGCAAAACTTACCTACGACACTCAAATACACATTTAGCAGTCAGACAATTTCCCCAACAATATTTAGAGAAAATGGTAATGTGACTAATAAACATTTTCTACACTATCCCCTCCCAGCTTTGTGCGTCCTCGCACAAACATATAATTAGCAACAGGGGTTGAGTCACATTAATGTCAATAAAGTTCAATGATGTTACGGCATCGTTGCCAGAGTCACAGATAACACATAACGTAAAACAATGTCAGGGATCCACAACATGCATTGGTCCTGAAAAGGACCTTTACTCAATGCATCTTGTGCAGCGTATAGTACATGTTCACAGAATAATCCAAGGCGATCCACTTCCACAGGAAATCCAATGAACAGGTCACAAACACAGTATAATCCACATGAAGAACGCGCACATTATCACACCAAGCTCATTTATACATCAAACAGGTAAATCCAAGAAGAGAAAATAATATAAACATCAAAGGCACCATGGACTCCACCTGCGAGGACTCGTCTAATCCTCTACTGCTCGTTGAAGTAGTCCGAGAATCCGGGGGCATCAATCTTCCAGAGGTGGTCTACATGATTGCCACAGCCATGACAAACTTCACAGGTCAGATCAGTGCATACCCAGATGCCCCTGTTCGTCTCCGTACTGGCATCTGTGGTGGTCGTTGTTTGCAGCTGCACTTCCTCTCCTGCCTCCGTCTGCATACCTCTGGTAGTTGTATCTGGTATACAGCCTACACCAACGTCTGTTGTCACTACTTGAGCAACATCTCCAACCTCTGTTTGGGTTTGGGTGGCCGTCATCTCAACCAAAGGTGTTTGAGTATGATTGGAGTGTTTCGGCATCCGTCGGGTATCCCTCATGATGTTCTCGTGTACAGTGACACCATTAGGGTAGATTATGGTCCGGTTGATTTGCTCCAGACAGGGATAGGGGGCTGGGTTGAACTGCCCCCGAACAGGAAGTGGAGCAGGCACCTCTACGTTGTCAGCATTCCCGCCCTTCAGAATTGTTGGGATGCCTGTGGGGCTCCCAGCTGGCAACAGGGGTGGCAATGTGTATGACCGCAGTTCATTCGGATTCCGCTCGGGCGCATAGACCAAGTTGGTGTGTGGCCTGACCATCTCACTTGCCTCCGAAATCTAACTATAGGCTGGGGATGTTGATCCCTCTCCAGGGCGCTCCCGAACAATGGACAAGTCCATCGGGACATCCACATCTTCACTAGGCTTCGGCTGTTGCAGTTGATTCTGTGGAGGGGGCGTGCTGCACAAGGGACTGATGGCAGGAGGGTGGCTGGTCATTTCTGTGATGGCTTCATTCACAACTGCTGAGGATGGTGGTGGGTCGAGGGTGATGTGAGGGTCGACCAGTCTCACGTCGGTTTGGACACTCTCTTTCCGGGTCTTGCCATGTTCCCTCTTAATGTGTTCCTTCAGATTGTCCTTTCTGGAGTATGATTTGGTGCACTGCATACATTTATAATGGGACCTTCCCTTCTCACAATTCAGTCTGTGCCGGTAGAAATTTGACTTCTGGGTGTAAGTTCCACCACACTTCTCACATTTGAACAACATCTTGATTCTGAAAGCATATAAAAGAATGTGGCATTGTCATAGTCATATTCATCATGTGCAGACTGCCCTCCCTACACCTCCATGACCTGACCCTGTTTAGAGCTACCGATGAGCTGGTCTGAAATCCAACTGAGCCATCGCACCGGTTTCCTGACTATACGCCCAGACCGAGTCCGATTTTCGGCAGTAGGATCGTCTCCTATTGGACGGTCGCGAGCATGCGCATGGTAATCTCGTTTACTCGCTGTCGCCTCATCGCTCGGTTTCATCTCGACCTGTACGCCCTTACTCAAACTACTAGGTTTGATATCCCATTTCACGAAGTTTGTTCCAGTATAAGGCTTCAACCGATTGAAGTGAACGACTTTCGGCTTGGACTTCAGAGTTCTCTGAATTCTATATACAGTGTCATCTAGGCTGCTGATGACCATGAATGGACCTTCCCAAAAACATGACAACTTTGGAGACAAACCAATCTTACGCTTTGGGTTATGCAACCAGACCACATCTCCTGGACTGAAAGGTCTGCCAGACTTGCGCCGATCATAATGTCTCTTTTGAACTTTCTGCTGAGCCCTGCAATGCACCCTCGCTCTCTCGTATGCGACCTCGAAACGCTCTCTCAGCATAGAGGGGTATTCTGTGGTTTCCGCTGGTTCAATGTAGGGTGGCAACCCTGTAACCAAATCCAAGGGTAACTCAACTTCCCGTCCCAGCATCATTTTGTTTGGAGTGAAGCCGGTGGTCTCGTGTCGTGTACTACGATATGCCATCATAGCAAAAGGCAGCTGTTCATCCCAGTCAGTCTGGTTGTTGTTCACCATCAGGGCAAGTCTTGTTTCTAGTGTCCGGTTGAATCTCTCAACCATGCCATCGGATTGAGGGTGTAGTGGAGTGGTTCTTGTCTTCTCCACATCAAGGTTGTACACATTTCGTAAAACAACTTTGATTCATAGTTTCTGCCCTGGTCAGAGTGAATCTCTCGAGGTGCCCCAAACCTACAAATAAACTCTTTCACTATCTTGTCGGCTATGGTGGATGCCTCTTGATCAGGGATAGCATATCCTTCTATCCATCGGGTAAAATAATCACTGACTAGGAGTATGTACTTATTGCCAGTCTTTGATTCAGGCAATGGTCCCAGAACATCTGTAGCTATCCTCTCCATTGGCAGCCCTACCATGTACTGTCTTAATGGAGCCCGTAATCGCCTAGCAGGGGGCTTCCTCTTTGCACATGCCTCACACTGTTGGCACCACCTGTCAACGTCCTTTTTCATTCCAAACCAATGAAACCGTTGACCTATCTTTGAAGGCACTTTCTTGCTCCCAAAGTGTCCGGCCGTCTTCGAAGCATGCAACTCTAGAAAAACACCTTCCCTATGCGACTTAGGAAGAAGGATTTGCCATGCCACACTACCCTCATCACTTTCCCATCTCCGACAGAGTATGCCATCCCTAAAGTCTAGCCGATCCCATTGTTTCCAGAAGTACTTCACTGCCTGATTCTCTGGTGATACCGCTTCCATGCTGGGCGCAGAGAACCTCTTCGCTTCGCCTGTATGATCCACGACAGTTCTGAATCATGGGCTTGGGCCTCTATAAGGTTTGTTCCCTCCCATTTGCCGTTGTCAGTGACCAACGACACTTGCCCTTCCCCTGTCATACTCTCTGAATTCTGGAGGGGTTCTGTACGATGCACTTGTGATCCCCGAGACACATCTGGCAGTTGTGTAACAAGGACACAAAAAGATCCTCTCTGAACGTCACCTTGGTACCCCATCTTCTCGCACTGTCGACATGCTCCTCTAGACATGGCATCTGCGTTTTGATGTTGTTTGCCTGGCCTGTACTGAATTTCGAAATCAAAAGTCCCAAGGACTCCCAACCATCTGGCAAGCTGGCCCTCTGGCTCTTTAAATGTCATTAACCATCTCAAAGCGCAATGATCCGTCCGGATCAGGAAATGCCGTCCATACAGGTACTGCTTGAAGTATTTCACAAAGCTCACAACAGCCAGAAGTTCACGTCTTGTCACACAATAATTCCGTTCGGACTTCGTAAGAGATTTGCTGGCGAAGGCAATCACTCTTTCTCTTCCATCTTGTTGCTGGGACAAAACTGCTCCAATCCCATATGAACTGGCATCGGTGTCGACGATATACTGACCAGTATCACAGGGGTAAGCAAGAATTGGTGATTCTGTAAGTCTGGTCTTCAGGGTAATAAAAGCTTCGTCACATGATTCTGTCCAAGTGAATTTGCTATCCTTCTCGGTCAACCTATGAAGAGGACGGGCAATTGTGGCAAAGTCTTTTATGAACCTTCGATAGTATGATGCTAGGCCGAGAAAACTTCTCACACCGTGTACATCTTCGGGAATGGGCCACTTCTGTATGGCATCTATCTTCTCCGGGTCAGTAGACACACCATCCTGTGAGACCACATGTCCAAGAAATCCAACTTCCTTCTGAAAGAAATGACACTTTTTCGGCTTCAACTTCATTCCAGCAGATGTCAACCTCGTAAGAATATCTTCTAGATTCAGGATAGCTTCATCTAAGGTACTCCCATACACAATAATATCGTCTAGATACACAAGACAAGACCTCCACTGTACGCCAGCCAAAATCATCTCCATAAGCCTCTCAAAGGTAGAAGGGGCATTACACAGGCCGAACGGCATAACGTTAAACTGGAAGAGACCACCTCTGGTAACGAAAGCAGATTTCCTCTTGGCATCATTATCCAAAGGCACCTGCCAGTATCCACTGGCCATGTCCAAAGTAGAAAACCACTTCGCTCCTTGTAAAGCATTCAGCGAATCGTCGATCCTGGGGATAGGATAGGCATCCTTCACAGTCACATCATTCAAACGACGATAGTCCACACAGAAGCGGACTGAACCATCCTTCTTTGTCACCAAAACAATAGGTGATGCCCATGGGCTTGTGGATCTTTCAACTACTCCTCGGGCCGACATATCTTCAATCAGCTTATCTACCTCGGACTGTTTCTGAAAAGGCAAACGTCTGAAAGCCTGTCTGATAGGTTGAGCATCTCCTGTCTCAATATGATGCTGAACTTCTCTTGCACACCCCAGGTCGGCATCTGATTTGGCAAAGGTATCTTGAAATCGCCTCAACAATGAAGCCACTTTCTGTTTATCTTCCTCCTTTATATCAGCGGTACTTCTCGTGTATAGATCTTGCAGATGCTCAGGTAGAGTTGTCTCCCCCATATCAACTGTGTTCACCTGTAAAGAGGAACAATCCTCCGCTATTCCTGGATCATTCTCTGGAATGAAAGTATGGCACCGACTGATGGTTTCCAACTCCCCCATAGTGGTCCCCTTGTATACTACTACTGCTTCAGAGCTGGCATTCAAAACCCTCACAGGGAACATCTCTCTCTCCGTATCCAGGAGTACCCTACCGACTACCAGACGTCCTTCCAAAGAAGATCGAGGTTCGACTATAGCCCATTTGCCGCAACTCGATGGAGATGTAGATCGACATGGTAATACCGCTTCACTTCCTGGGAGAACTGTTGCATTCTGTGCCAAAACTAGACGACAAGCTCTCGTCTCTTCTTTGGTCACCTTCTGACAGACAATCTGCTCTTCTCCACAGGTCAGACTTCCGCTCTTGGGGTGTAGTCGTACATCATACTTACAAAGGAGGTCCATTCCAAGAATAGCTTCCGACTGGATATCTGCTACCATCACAGTCAGCACAACAGGGGTTGACATAATTCCTATGTCTGTCACACACTCACCATAGACACTTATAGGCTTTTTGTCTGCTGCCCATAAAGTTATGGTCGACTGCTCCAATTGAGGTCTAACTTCAACTGGTATCTGCTGGTACATCTCCTTAGACAAAATCGTTACACATGAACCTGTATCAACTAGAAAATGAACGTCAGTTCCTGAAACACAACCGTTAACATGGAAACCAGAATCAATAGAAAATACATCTTTATTCAATACACTCTGATTTACATTTAGAGATTGAGGCATCTCGTCTTCATCTATGACCGGATTCAAGCCTCCTGAACCAGTCATTCCTAGTTTCCCGGTTTTTTACCAAGAGCACCATCTTTCTTCAATTCCGGTTTCCCATCATTCAACAAGGGGCATTGGCTCTTATAGTGGACTTTATTTCGGCATAAGAAACACTCAACATCTGAGAGAGTTCGTCTTCTGAATATGCTCCGGTCTTCCTGTTGAATAGCATTTCTTGCAGTTACTTCCGTCAGTAATGTCTGAAGCTGCTGCTCAATCTTCTCAAGCCTGAGCTTGGCCTGGTCAGGGAGAGTCTCTACCTCACGAACGTGCCTCCTGGAAGACTGCTCCTGTCGTCCCGCTTCAATTTTCCTGAAACCCTCTACCTCTAAAGCAATAGTAACTGTCTGCTCCAAATTTACTGGTTTGCCTTGATAAATCCTCATTCGTGTTTCCGAATCCTCAAGTGCATCTACGAAATGAGTCTTGGCAAGGCGGTCTCTCTGCACCGCTGTCATATCTGGGTAAGCAAGATCAGAGAGCTTCCTAATGGACTGTCCAAGTTCCCGTAGTCCTTCTCCACGTCCCCTACGTCTATTCCGCAACTCTGCCAGATAAAGCTCAGCCTGTTCTCCTGGACCAAACCGAGTTGTCAGCACATGAGTCAATTTCTCAAAGTTTCCCTGCTCCTGTGGGGATAGGCTGCAAGCAATCTGCCTGGCTGGACCGCGCAGGTGCGTGAAGAGATAAGCTGCCTTCTCTCTTTGCCTCCAGTGGTTTATCTTAGCGATAGTATTGAATACACTCAGGTATTCCAGCCACGACCCATCTCCAGTAAATGTCTCCGGTCTCACAGTCAAATTCCTGGGGTGGACTCGATCACTATCTCCACCCCCTGTATGTTCATCTTCATCATCTGAAGAAGCTGGTTCGCCCCTCCGTGACCCTCTCCGAAACTGACGAAATACCACTTCTTCTTCTGCGCCACCTTCATCAACCAGGTTATCGTGAGCATCATCCAACATCTCAAGACTTTGTTCTGCCATCTTCGAATCTTCGAATGAAAGAAACACATTTATTTACATCCCACCGCTGCCACCAATTGTAACGAATTTCTTATCCATTGGTTTTTGTCACTTCATAGTTTTGCTGCCACCAGTGACGTAAGGTGTCACGACCCTCATAGACAACTTTATATTCTAAAAATGCCCTCTCATAGGCTTAACTGTAATGGCCCTCTAATAGACCCAACTGTATCGGCCCTCTCATAGGCTTAACTGTCATGGCCCTCTAATAGACCCAACTGTATCGGCCCATCTGTATTGGGCTTCTCATAGGGTATCACATTAATGCGTTGTAATCACATCTCTTCTTAGTAGCGTCTCATTCCCAGTCTACTCTGGATGGCGCTCGTTACACGGGTCCGCCACTATTCGCCAGATACTCGTGGTATATCGAGCTGGTAAGGGGTCGACTTCATCTAAGTCAATCCACCAGTGGAAATGATAGCAGAGCACTGTGGGACATCATACTTCTCAATTACATCTAGGTCACCTTGTTTCTAGGATATCCAGATATCCCTCAGGATAGTTCCAGGATACTACATTAGCGACCAGTCTGGCGGAACAACAAGGATACCCTAAGGATACCTTTCAGGATACCTCAGGATAGATTTCCAGTACCATAAGGATACACGAGGCATTCGCATAATTATAAAGGATGGAGACAAGGCAATAATTCAACGTTCAATGATAATGCTTGTATTATCAACAATAAACTGCAACATGATATATATATACAGGTATTTACATGCGTAAGGATACTTCAGGATATTTCATCAAAACAGAATATGCGCATCGAATACTGGGTACCGGTATCAATTATATAGTCGCTTTCAGTACATCGATAACAACTATTCCACAATTTAATATAGCGGCTGATCGCAATAATCATGGCTTGAATACAGCTTACGCTGCAGGATATATGCGGGATATCCATAGGATATGTTAAGTTATGTTGGAAATTCACGATATTCCCATCACGATATGTTAAGGATATCTCAGCGAGTATTTCGGCCGTACGTCAGGATATATTAGGTAAGATGGAACGGTTGGATTTCAGAACTAACATCTCCAGACATCTCCCACTACAGTATCTTCTATTAGGATTAATACAGGCCACCCACCCATAGTGTCATCACCAGGCAATAGTAATACTTGAAGCTATGGTCTGGGTATCCTTAAGGATATATGCCCCATTCCCCAGAGTAAGATAGGTCCACAACCCGGTCCACCTGCAGTTCCGGACCCAGGGACTTTCACCCTCTGCAGTGTCCTCTAAAGTGGATATGCTTTATCAACGGGTCTCAGTTCTCCTCATTGAAAGGTGTAGGGATACATATCCTAGATGGGTTCAAGTATAACTAATCTCTGACAGGCACGTTTAATATACAATTTCGGAAGGATATACACTCAAACATTATCTCAGCATTGCTGGTACCATAGATCATGTTTCCCAGACACAGTATCCTGGAGGATATACTATCCCATTCCCCAAAGCCAAGAATAGGGCCACAAACCCGGTCCACCTGCAGTTCCGGTAGGGACTTTCACCCTCTGCAGTATCCTCTGACCAACGAGTTATACTCCGAGTGTTCTTCATGAAAGGCTTAGGGATACATATCCTTGATACCAGCAATACCTAGCATCCCTGAGTGATATTTATGGGGTTATTATCAAATTTGGAACATTCAGGATATATATCCTATAAAAAATAGGATACTAGGATATAGTATCCTGGAAGGACAGTAACTATATTTGCGTTCTGGGCATATTACAAGCGTCTAGTCCGTCATTCATAATCCAGCCGTCGTCCATTAGAGAATATCCGCTTAAGGATACATATCCTTGACATCAACAATAACATACATTCTGTACTAGAGAGGGATTGACACTGAAATTTGGCTTTATAGGATATTAGTATCCTAAAGGATACCATTTATGCTATAGAACAGTATACTTTGTGTAGGATACTAATCATGATGATGTTCAAGGGGGAGTATCCTACAGGATACCATTTATGCGTAGGATATTTAGGATATATATCCTGTAGGATAGTGTACTATGTCAAGGATATATCCTATAGGATATCATAATGATAGGATCCTAGTGGTCGTCCCCAGTATATCCTTAGTAGGATATCCCCTTTATTAACGAACGAAGTTCGGGACCGCGAAGCGGTCCCTAACGGAGTTCGTTAAATAGGTAACATAGATGCATTACGTGAGACAAAATACAGATACAGAACTTAATCACAAACCCAGTGTAAATCCATGTAAAGACAGACAATAACCGTAGTCTATCATGTTCAGATTTCATCGTTTGCGTGGGCGTATTTTGCGGGGGCTGCCATATTGGATTTGAGGCAGTGTGGGTAATAGCTAAAATTAGAACAGTATCGAAATTTAATTCTAAAAATATTTGCTATAGATTTGAAACAAAAAAAGGATAATATGCTAATAAATTCAAGGATGAATTCCCTTCCGATTCCCTTCCGACTGATAGAATATTTGACGAAAACGTCCGAGTGTCGTCTGGACTTCCCGCACGCAAATGTTTGCAGAGTGCGGTAAGACCTCTTTTTCGCGAAAATGGCACTTCACATCAGTGCAGAAATTTCATAAAATTTAGTTCTACGGCAAGAAAAAACTGTATAACGTGTCCATCTATAACAAGCTTATTTATTAGGCTTTGAAGATCTGATGTTTCGTAAAGAGATAATCGGTTGTTCATTTAAAAAATAAACATTTGCCACGGAATTGTGACCCTACGCCGTAGCAAAATCAAGCCATTCAAGTTCTGTCGCTGACGTCCGCGTGATAAATTAGGTCATCCAAAGTTCGCAAAGAAAAGGGGGAAGTGGGTCACAACAAGCTGATTATCAATAGGGGATTTTAATTATAACAGGCAAGAAATCATTTCCAAGTAAACGGTGACACTGCGATTGTCTGAACCGTCAGATATCATCCATTCACTTCAGATTATGGCCTAGATCTAGACATTAAATTAATAGGTACGGACAACCAAGATGCAAGTAAAGTTCATAAAACAAACACATTCATCAAGCTATAGTTTATTGCAGATTTTATTGTGTTTAGATCCGTACACTTCTGAGGGGTCAATTCATGAATAGCTTTGAAGTCAAACAGCAAAATTTTACCAAGAACTCAAACAACTTATAAAACGAAATTTTAGAAAGTCAGATTCCTCATATTTAGACATGCATCCCCCCCCCCTCATATTTAGACATGCATTCCCCCCTCCCCCCCCCCCCCTTCCTATATATTTTTGTACTATGAGTTCGTACAAATGTTTAACAAAATTGAAATATTGACAAAAACAAATTTGGGGCATTTCTCTATTATTATTCATTATTTTCTATAATTCGGCATGATAAAACAATAGCTACGGTACCAGTAGTATAATTGAATTCTTTATTACGTAGCACAGATTTGCTGAGATGAATTATGCATGTCAAAATAGTGCCCTGTTGAAGAGAAAGCAATTCATGGCAAAACCCAAGATATCTATTACAATATTTTACTAAATCATACAAATCTTGTTAAAAGTATCTTAAAATATTTCAGTGTGTTACACATTTGTAGTTATAGTACCAAAAACAAAAAAAAGTAGGGGGGGGGAGGGGAGTGGGGAATGTCCACAGAGGGAAATGTTTGAAGGAGGAAATATCTAGGGAAATGTCTACAGGGGTAAATGTCCTCAAGGTGGAATGTCCTGGCTTCATAAGCTATCAAGCTTGTTTTTCATTTGTTTACAATAATTTGATTATATATAACTATAAACATCGCAATATTTCTGTCCATTATATAGTAATATCTCTCTTCGAACAGTTTGGCATTCTTAATTTTTCATTCAAGGATAAAATTAAAATAATTCTATCAGTTTCATTCCTTAAATTAATTTATAATGAAGAAGCATCCCAATATTTTGTGGTTTATATATTCGATCAACATATTTTATCCCAGATCCGATCCAGAGTATCAATTCTGATCGACTGTATGTGATTATACTGAAGATAATTCATATTTTCGGACCTTGAAATGTGTGAAACATATACTATATGGTATAGGCAGTCTGCTATGTCAGATAAAGAACAATACGTTTCCCGATTGATCAAATATTCAACGCATCATCCACAACCACAGCAATTCCAAACTTTGGGTTGCCAGTATTTCATCAGAAATCACCAAGCCACAAACGACCAGGAAAATGAAAAGAACTCGCACTAGGCTGCGCCTATATGTATATAATTTTCAATGTCCCTTCTAAGCTTCCGTAATATAACAGTGACTATATAGACCTATATGGTTTGCGAAAAAAAAAAATTGATACGAAAAAGGCAAAGTCAGAAGCGAACAAAAGAAGTTTACTTCGTTCGTTTCTAGGCTTTGCCTATTTCATATTAGTCATCTCCAGTATTCATCTGTCACCCATAGTAAAGAGGTGACCCTACCTCGTCAGCGACAAGGGGCAAAATGCAAAGAACATACTTACTCTCCAGTTTATATAGCCCGCCAGAGGTAAAACCACGTGACTACAATTCCTACTCTGATTGGCTGAGCCACCGAAAGCTGTCTGCAGCCGATTCAAGCCATGACTATAGTATCCACAAAAACATAATAAACTCACCAAATTTCCCTGAAACAACACTGAATTTCCACTGAAATATTTACCTAGATACCACTAGAAATTATTACTAAAGTTTTTACACAGTTTACTGTCCAAATTAAGTCCAAAGTACGTCGGAGCGCCTAGTATGTAGCTCCGCAACATGGTCTCGTCGAGAGACGAGCATGATACAAATTTACGGAATAAAGTCATCTACCAGGCCATCCGGGAGTTACCACAAGCTAACAAGTATTTACTAGGTAAGCTTACAATTGGTTCAATAAGATACCATGTTATTTTCAACAATTTAGCCATTGTAAACACTAAACCTGGTCAAAAATAGAGACACATGACAGTGTTGGAAACTGGTCCCGCGATAATGCATTTCATACAGGTAAAAATCAGACATGTGACACGGACTGTAATAACCCTGCAAAACTTACCTACGACACTCAAATACACATTTAGCAGTCAGACAATTTCCCCAACAATATTTAGAGAAAATGGTAATGTGACTAATAAACATTTTCTACAATATATACCCTTCCTTTTATGTCTCTAACCTTTCCATGCCATTAAATGACGCCTTTGGAGTTTGTTTTTTCTACATGTTTTTTAACCATTAAAATTCCGTATAGTAGGATATTTTAAATCAATATTTATGTTGTACATCAAACTCAATGCAACGATCTGGCGCGCATAATTTTATAATTGAAAGCGCCATCTAAATTAAAAACAGACAGACAGGCAATTTGGTCTTCCATGCCATCCATAAGACCGCGGCATGAAGATGAGAAAATGAGTTACCAAATAAGGACAGACGACATGGATCTAGTTAAACGCAACACATCCAAGTATGCCAATTTCAATTCCATACTATAGCTCCTTTAAGATCGTCCATCCTGTAAATCCAAATATACTGGACCTTGCTGATTACCGTTTTTCTATCTTCAGTCGTGTGCGAAGAGCTCTGAAGAATAATGTGACTCAAGAAATCTTAATCTTAAGAAATTAATGATCGTATTAACAATCTCCAAATTTATATGTCGTTGTAAAGATGAACCTCGATTAACACGAGCGATTTCCAGTCATTTTATCGCTTCAACTGTTGATAATAGCTGAATTCGATATACTATACACTAGTACAGCATGGGCGTCGCCAGCATTTCTTGGAAGGGGGTCGTTTTGTATGCTTACTTATTAAAGAGCCCAGGACTGTGCTGTCCAACATAGGGAAATAACATGGGGTTGCTCGCACCCAACGACTCACCCTGCGTTGAACCTCGCGTGAATCATAAGAACATACCATGATGCTATAGTATCTTGAAAGAAAAGCGCACTCATCCGTGAATATTCGCTTTACAGTGAGTACGTCATTTAAACGAAATATATATATAGTATGCCTGATGTCTGTAAGAGTAATCTATGCTAGAGAAAGACATAGATATTTTAACGGAACAGAATGTTCGCATTCAAGCGGGTAATTCTGATGCTATGATTAAAGAACTGATTCTATTTAATATTCAATATTAACAACCATGTGTTTTTATCATTGGTTGTTTGAAGTTTAACGTCGGACCTAACCTCATTGGTCACACGGCGACAATGACCCAGACAAACATACCCTAGCAAAACCCTAACCCTAACAAAAACCTAACCAAAACTACAACAAAATTTTGAATTTATCATTTCAATATTTCTCGTATTATAAGATTATCATTTCAATATTTCTCGTATTATAAGATATTCCTACTTATGCCCGTAAGGTTCCGGGGCACCTTTCCTTTCATTCTGTTTTTCGCTTTCTTGTATCTGGAGTCCCTTTCCTATCATGCTTTTCTCTCTTTTATCACTTTATCTCTCTCCTGATCTTTTCAGCCTATCTCATCTCTCCCCATCTTGCCTTCTCCCTCCCTCTACCAGAATGCAACCCCAGCCATCCTAAGCTTGTCGTAGCAGGATGCGACTAATATGGGATCGTCGTGATATGACTGGAATATTGTTGAAAGCGACGTTAAATCTTAACTCACTCACTCACTAAATGGAGACAAAAGGTAAAGTAACTCAACTAAACCAGAGGCATGTATATGTATGTAGGTGTATGATAAACTCTCCCCTAATAAAAGATAAACCTTGTACATGTGCACCGTCCGCGGACATCGCCCATATGCATGTACATGTTCATCTTCCATGTACATGGACGGTGTATATGGTCGATGTACATGAACATGGTTTATTTTTATTAGAGCTAAGTATATCATACACATGTATACATAATCAAACCCTTTTACTTCGGATTTGACCCTATCCTGTTATATTCAAAATTACTTAGTCCATAGGAATTGACTGGGAACTTCATAGTGACGTCATCAAACAGGAAGTATGCATACGTCAGATCCGACATCACGGCTTATAGCGTTGGACACACCGGTTCTCGTCAGATCACCGAAGTTAAGCAACGTTAAGCTCGGTCAATACTTGTATAGGTGACCGGGTGCTGTACTGGCTGGGCTGATCAGTGTCCAGTATAATAGGAACTGTGAGCACTCTCGTGTTCTGGCACATGCAGGCACCGTCGTGATATGACTGAAACAAGGTTGAAAACGACGTTAAACTCTACTCACCCAATCCTTCAATATTCAGCTGTCGTCCATAAAAGAATTTTGACATCAGTACTCGAAGGACACCTATTTTGTACGACTGTTAACACCAATTTCAAATGTGTATGAAATAAAAATCACAAACACAAGACGGTTTCCTACAAGAAAGAACCGGTGAACAGTTTCAAGTGACGATGACATCATGATGCTCTTCACATAAAACCCTGATCACTGACCATTATTCTTCATCCAATGAATTTCAAAGTCGTTTTCCAGAGTATGTATCCCTGTCACGCTTTCATTGTCTGTTCATATGAACACCATGGAGATGTAGAACACGTGATATTCAAACTAATCCTAGACAAGTTTCGAAACACAGAGCCAGAGATCTTGCACGCTACAATCGTATTTTGTCGTCAGTATACGATATTTATCACACACGTTGAGAAACTTTGAATGGAGGCGTTTGGTGGTATATTCCTGTCTGACAAGTTTATGCAGTAATATTCTGTGGCGTTCATTACAATCGTCACAGTCTGCACATGATCTAGCAAATGCTTTATGGTCGGATATTTATACGCCGTATGCAGGTCATTCTGGTATATTGCTTACCAGAAATGAGTAGTTAACTATGTCAAAATAGTAATCGTCTCTCTTGTCGTAGAGTCGAAGTGAGAGAATGCCATGATCATACTTGTAAAGATGTAGGTCCAGATATGATTCTTATCAATGGTTTCCTTCAAATCAAGTGAATATCCTTCACAGCGTCTCTGATATAGGGATTATCCAGTGTTAGGAGATCGTCTATATACCGTTTGTTGAATGAAAAGGAACGGGTTTTGGAATGGTTATCTTTTGACATTTTCTGCATATAGACGTATTCATACGAGAACAGATGTAGGTCTGTCAAAAGCGGTGAACAATTAGTACCCAATGGGACAACTATACGCTGTTGGTATATGGTATTGCCGAAGTTCACACAGATATCGTTAATGATTGAAGCAAAGAAACATAAAACATCCCAAGAATGATATCCTTTCCTTGCAGTAGATCTACTTACAGATGGCTACTCACGTTATCATACCGGTGATCAGTTGTATTATCAGATATTATTAATATCGTGTCACGATGGTGTTCAATGAGGTCCTGATGAGGAGTACTAGTACGTATAAAGAGATGAGAAATCCCCAGCCGATACATTACGGTATGCGTCCTTTGCCATCTAGTTCTTTTAGAGACTTTTAGAGTTATGAAGTATCGTATCAACATGCATTCGACATCTGAATTCTTGAATTGGCATAACGATGATTCCCCAGATGTGATTTAAGTGCTTGTGAGGCTCTTGTTAACAAAGTCAACAGAAGTTTAGTTGTACAGCTTCTGAAGCCAGCGAGATTTGTATGGCGTTTTATGCATTGTGGGAGTTGGGGTAGGAATGGAAATACTTCTTTCTTTGATAAACTACTTGTATCTGTTGAATTTTTCTTCCAAAGTAATCCCAATGTAGACTTAAGTCGATATAGAATCAGGTGGAATATAACATATAAATATTAATTATTTGGGACTTTATCTGCTGGAACAATATCTATTTTAATTTGGAGGTCTGCATGAACTTCTTGTCTTGTCTTGGTGTCTTCCAATGTTTGTTTTGCTTGGTGAAGGGTATTTCTGTCGATGTGGAGGATAGTATCGATAGCTTTGCCTTTGGCAAGATTCAACCAGTCATCGAGTACTGTAGCCTCTACTTTTTCTCGGTCCTACCACTTATAGCAACATGTTGTTGAAGTGCGCTAAGGATTATCTATCTTTTGGTCGGCCATGAGATTGATATTTCTCTGCTCTACAACTTTACAACGAAAATCATATGGATTGAGAATACTGATCAGCTATACGGATTTGATATTTTTGAAACATCTTGATATCTTGTCGGCATCATTGTGAACTGTTGACCGTTTCTATCTTGCAGAAAATTAGGTTTATCTATTCTATTATGTTTATGTATACTATGATGTCTTGAATAACGCTGATATTTGTATTAGGTCTTATGGACGCAGAAAAATTCGTTAGTGGACAAGGGCTGAATATTGAATAACAGACAAGACGCTTGTACTCTATATTTTGATCCCTTCACAAGGAATATTTTAAGCTCCATATTGAACAGTATATCAAGGTTACCAGTCACAATAAATATGTATGCATGGTTTACAGATGAATATCGACGACCCACAGTCACGGTGCACATCTATAATGTATCATCTTGCATTATGCCAAAGATAATGATTCTCCTCATAAGAACGCCTTATGCAGACTGTGTAACACAAATGACATCTACTTGTAGATATAGCACGTTTCGCCACGAAATGCTTTACCCAAGGGTAAGTGTGAGTGAGTGAATATGATTTAACGTCGCTTTCAACACTATTTAAGTCACATCACGACGTTTGGTTCCTATTCCGTTTCACACCTAGAAACCACACGGGTAGGGTCCTATTCCTTTTCACACACGGGAACCCCAAGGATGCCCCAGTTAGTCGCCTCTTACGACAAGCTCTCTGAGGGGCTGAGGCATATTCTTACCATGACGTGGAGTGTGCACAAACCTGGGCACAAAGGTAATATTCCAGAACTCCGTG
This sequence comes from Hanleya hanleyi, assembly GCA_036873755.1. Taxonomy (NCBI): domain Eukaryota; kingdom Metazoa; phylum Mollusca; class Polyplacophora; order Lepidopleurida; family Hanleyidae; genus Hanleya; species Hanleya hanleyi. The sequence continues at coordinate 66,961 of JAVTVY010023959.1, forward strand.
ATTATTTGTGATTTACTATAGATGTATTCCAAATTTCTTTGGTCAACATTTCGAATAATACAGAATCGAATAAAGTGTTTACCCAGAATAAAGTCAACGGGAAGACAATTCAGTTCGATGTGGTCACCGGCTCCTCAGGGCCGTTACCATTTTATCTGTGTTTGGGAACCTGAAAATTTTCCATTCCGGCCAGACAAAGCGGATGCAGTGAGCAACTAATCCTTGTGAAAGAATAAACTATTGTTAATGTCTCTCTGAATGATGCAGAAACGAAGGATTACATCTCCTCCTAGTCCAACAGAACCACTGTTAGTCGGCAGAGATTCGCTTCAAACATTTATCCGTGAAAATACTGATTGGAAAAATTAGGAAATTAATTCTATCTGTGGTAATTCAGTGAGCCCGCACCGTAGGCATGATAGTATTGCTTAGTCGAGGACGAATTGGGCCATCTGAAGGACCTAAAATTGCGCATAACCGCAATAGCTTTTAAAAAGATGCAAAACCTCGATTCTGCAAAGCAAGGCCTCTTCCAGTTGAGTTTCGGGATTAAAGGAGCAGCTGAAATTGACAATCTGGAAGCTGAAAGCACCATAGGGAAAGTGGAATACTCATCCAGGACAAAACCAGTGATTGAAGTATTGATGCCTCAATGGGGAAAAATATAGCTCTGTGGTGATTACAAAGTCACGGTCGATCGCTTTACCATCCCTGATGTATAAGCCATTCAAAAACTGATTTTTTTGGCGAATTTGAATGGATGTCAATAATATATGCCAAGCATAAGAACATGAGTTGGACGAAGCGTGAATTGACGACCATATCCACCACCAAGTGGCTGCATCAGTACCGACACCTTCAGTATGGTATCAGGACAACTCCCACCATTTCAACGTGTAACAGAGACCAGGTTAATGGCATTCCTAGGTCGACCACATACTCGTGCAATATCTTGAAAAGGAAGAGCAACACCCATTTGTGCCACAGAGGAGTTTTACGAATAACAATATATATGTAACTCCGAAGAATGATATCATGGCAACACCTGAGGCAAGATAATATTGGATTAAGTGAATTTGACTTGGATTATAGTGCAAACCAACCAGTTTAACCATTCACGAAGCAATTTGTTTTACCGTCAGCGGGAATCGAACTCACGACCCCTCCAATCCAATACCATCTGACCTCTACCGGCCCATAGATAAAACTCCCGTGAATCTTCAAAATGAAGGCTAATCTTTTCTCTCCATTTTTCAGTGATAAAACCCCATAACATAATTTCGCAGATAAAATATCTGGTCCGAATACTAAATACAATGCCACCTTTATGTATTGACCTGGTTTCCTACAAAAATCGTCTTCGAAGAAAGGTCTAAACCGAATGTTTTGAAACTTGGCATACATGATACTTGGACTAAACCACTGCCAACTCGATCAAGGCGACTTGGTCCGTCAATTCAAAATAGCAGCCACGGACCAATTAAATTCGTCAAGTAAGGATTTTGAACGGGGAAAGTGGGTATAGTTATCGAAAATGACTTCTCTTGGCATGGGAATGCCAACAGATGGCGCATTTGACTGAAGTTTCCAAATTGACGGTTTCGCTTCCAGTGGCTTCGATATTTCTCAACAATATAACCTATGGCATCTAGTTCTATTGTGGTGATTGAATAATGCTCCTGGTGGTTCTGCTCCGGGGCGTTCTTTCAGCTAAGTTTTCCTTAATTACGGGTTCTTCATTCGGAAACAATTGTTTTGCTCCTAGAGTACATTTCAATTTGTTAAGATTACTCCTGTTTCTTTTGGATAGGACCTTCGATCCTTGCTGTGGATCCACAGCTCTTTAGCTTGTTCACACAATATATAAAGCTTGTCCGCAGTAGCTTGTTCTCACAGTATACAATGTAGTTTCCATTCACAGTCAAAAAGTTTAGCCTTAATAGTTCGTTTATCATGAACGCCCGCCCCTGATTTTCTCGCCGTCCCGAACATTTGTTTATTATTTTCTGCTCTGTCTGGCACAAGTTACCTCGAGCAATGTGTGGCGACAAGCATGGAATCCAAGTGAGAATTCAGATTCACAAGATGATCTGTTGACCATTCACCGCAATCACCATATTACTTTTGTCACCTCACCCGCCCGTCTTCATTGTCATAAGCGTTGATTATTATTCATGCTAGATTGTATTGTTTGTAACTTTACAACAGGGTCGTAAGCAATACAAATCTGATCAGATTACAAGGAATCGGTTGTGTGACAGGTGACTTTAATATTCGTCCCAGGTCGGACGTTTCAAACTGTTTTGATTTGTCGCGACTGAGTCATGAGCAGTCGAAGATGATCGCGAAGGCGTGCAGCAACATCTGACTGAATCGCAACCTGTAACCATCTCGGTCATCTATACGCGGTAAGACTGACCCTGGGATCGTGTGTGTCCATTTACAGCCTACTTTCGGCAAGTGCGAGAGGGAATTTCCAGAAATCAATACCACGTGACTTCGTCAGCCAATCAGCTAAAGTCTACCGACGTAACCCCAACGTAACTCGCCATTTTCGAATCATGTGATGCCCTACTTGTTGAAAATTACAGATCTACCACCAACCTCCCCACAGCGCATGCTCCATTTCGCAGGCTCCAATAACATCCCTGCCTCCAATAGCGGAAGTTGACCTTTACTACGTTGCTATGACGTATAGGGGAAACCAACCAACGCACGGTTCAGTTTGAATCCGACCAAACAACTCCTTTAGTGTTGCACATGAGCGAACTACTTTTCATATGCTCTGTCCAGATAAACAAGGAAAGTTATCTCCAGATAATTCTTTTTAACGCTAGGTCAACGGAGGTATTATGCAGACTTGAAAAGTAATCAAAATTTTCGTTAAACATCTATTTTACTATATATGATGTCACTGCCGGCGATGTGCGCGAAGGCCCCGAATCCGGTCCAAAAATCTGACTGGTGGCTGGGGTGTTATTAGACCCCCAACGAGGTGGTTGATCTACCACACCTCTTGGGTGATACGAAAGTTATTTATACCTATATATTTTGTAAGCCTAGCCTATATCTGTTTCCCAAGTGGTTTGAAAACCTGTAATTTATCAGATTTCTCGAGTCTGTTCTCTGCCGGATGAAGGCCGAACAGATCCCGTAATATACCGGATATCGCTCCGCAATAATGGAGACTCACGATTCGCAAGCCATCTTAAGCCAGGGACACACTAGGCGATTTTTTATCGCTGGCCGATCTCTACGCCACCGATAAAAATCCGGCCGAAATTGATCGCCAATATTCAGCATGTTGAATATGGCCGATTGGTCGGGCGTACGTGTTCGCTACCAAAGTTCGGCGTCGCACAATCAGACACACTACACGATTCCGCAAGCGAAAATGGATCGGGCGTACAAAATCGCCTAGTGTGTCCCCGGCTTTATGGATGGCGAAGTGTACGCAACATTCTCAAAGAGAGCCGTGTCTACCCGCGGGAGACCAAAGCGACTCTCATGTAAACTGGTGACATTTTTGAATCTCTAATCTCAAAGCGAGGCAGCATGACATCATTCTCAAAGCGAGCCGTGTCTACCCGCGAACTACTTCCTGTATTAGATAACTCGCTTTCACGGCCAAGTATACATACCGACAATAATTGTTCGCGATTGATATGCTCCGAAACGGAAAGAGTCATTTCCCAATTATATAGCCCACGTTATGTTTAGCAATTCGCTTCTAACTCGGCGGAGTCAGCAGGTCAGTGACAAGCCAGATAATCATACGCCGCCTACTCACCCCCCAAATTTTGGGGGGATGGCTCCCATTTACGCGTGAGACTCTTTCTCGCAGTAGGGAGTCTCGCGAGACGAGAATGGTGTACGCAAATGACTGAATCGCTAGCGGTATTTTCTCTTTAACCAATGAGCACTCAAAGGTTTGGTCACATGTTAGCTCATTATCATATAATGATGTTGAAGTGGTGGTGCCAACAAATACAATCGTTGGCACATGATCAGTTTCCTTTCTTAATTTCTATACCTTGCAGCGACATCGCGAAGATTACGCTGACAAACCGCTTGTTTCACTTACGTCCCATCTCTCCTTGGGGGAACCAGGAGAGTGTGAATGGAGGGAAGGAAAGTGTATATCTGCCATATCAGTTGTCTCACAGAATTAGCTGCCTTTAAATCCAACAGTCTAGTTGATAATATAGAGGAGTTATAGTACTGAAAACTAAGCCAATCCAACTCACTGCATCTCTTAATTTTCTGGAAATCCGAAAATTAATCCTGGCTTAAGTGAGCATACACGTTATCGCAGTGTTCGTCGGTGTTCTTTTCTACAAGAAACCATGCATGCAGCTATGTCGCATCAGCATAAAGAATGTGTGATGGTTACCCGAGAATAACTCCCTCGGACACTGGCGTGTGTATATCTATTGTCCAGGCCGGGTCAGCTGCCCTTTATGACGTCAAATGCACAGTCGACTCTGTGCTATTTTGGTGCGTTCTATTTTTAAATGAACAGGTTTCCTCGACAATAACGTTTTTGTAGGCCAGTCGCACAGAATTATTCGTTTCGGTCAGTAACTTCGGTCGAAATTCCATTTTTACCCCATTTTCAAACAATACAAAAGGATTAGTTATTACTCAATGTATCATATATTAACTCGCAACCGTCTTTTAGTTAACCCTATCTGGCCTGGGCGATTTGGGGTGTATCGCAGCCTGGGGGGGGGGGGCGGAAAGTGCCCCCCCCTATATATTTTCGCTATCGCTAAGGCTAGAGGGCTGAAACTTACCACACTACATCTTTGGGTCAAGCTCTACCAGAAAATGTAAAAAAAATCCAAGATGGCCGCCATGATGACGTCACTGTGACGTCATTTTCAAAAAGAGCATTTTTGGACGATTTCGGTCAAAATCGTCGATTTTTTTTATTTTTGTTTTTTCTTCGCAAAAACTGCATGATAAATTAGTAAATAATAATCTGATATGAAATAAAATAAGTTTTACCCACTTTTCCGTAGACAAAAGCAAACATTTTGAAGAAATATGATGAAAGCATCACTTTTTCTGGTACCCCACATGGCCGCCATTTTAATTTACCCATGATCCTCTGCTCGTGGGGTTATGCAAATAGGCTCAAAATGACCCCAATACGATACCCTATAATGTCACGAATGTTTCAGCTCTCCATTTTTTGGCGTTTCGGAGATATCGCAGAAAGTTTGGTAGGAGGGCATTTTGGCCCCCCTCCCCCAGGCCTGGTAGGGTTAATGGGGGAAGGTAGGGAGGGGAAACAAATCAGGGGGTGTTTTTTGGTGATGCTAAGACATATGTTTCAGAAAAATGCATCGAATCGCGTTGAATCAACTTGCTGAATTTTTGCGTAATTTTTGAAGAAATATGGCGAAAACATCACTTTTCTGGTACCCCCACATGGCCGCCATTTTGAATTTACCCATGATCCTTTGCTCGGGGGGTCATGCAAATAGGCTCAAAATGACCCCAATATGATAATCGAAAAAGTCACGGAGTTTCAGCTCTCGATTTTTTGTCGTTCCGGAGATACAAGCAAAAAACCAACAGGCCCCCCCCCCCCCACGCCAGGTAGGGTTAAATAATTTGCGATTATGTGAAATTATTGCTGTTTCAAAAGTAACCTCTTTTAACGGGCCACGTCATTGTAATGTTGCAAATCGAACTTGCCGTAGAATATCTGGTACAACGGAACTTGGTCCCGCCTCGGGCTGGTCATCATCGGCTACGGCTGTAGGCGCTTCGATGGTATCATCATTCGCAGATTTCAAATCTACATAGTATATAGCCCTACATTGAGGGCATATACTCCCTCAGTGTTGACTTCAAAGTCACTCCTGCGTTTTACCCACTCTAACTGTGAACCAGATATTTTTCTGGTCTAGCCTGAACGCGTATTCTTGTGACAACACTCACACTTCGACTTGTTGAATAGTACATTACTGTTCATAGTGAGAACTATAATGATTCTTAAATATAACGAGAACAGTTCAGGAAAATACACATGAAGATTCCCTCGTTTTTTATACATGGGAAGTATTGCTGACCCATGAAAATAAACCCATTCAGTCACGGTGACTTGGACATGTTATGAGTGTGCTGCAATAAGGGTCGAGTTGTAGCAGTGAATGCAGAAATGTGTATACACAGTTATATCTATATTTTATTAACTGAATATCACTGAAGATTGTTTCACATAACATAAATAAATCCAAATGTTAAATATTAGAAAGAAAGAATAAGAAAATAGGAAGAAATTTTTTCTGATCCAAATGTGAATCGAACTCATAGCTCAACAAACTGGTCACCACACTGTTTTTGAAAGCGAGCAGCCTTTTTTTTTTTTTTTTTTTTTTTTTTTTTTTTGAAATAATATTTATTCAACCAATATATAATACAAATTTACAATTCCAACAAACCTGGCTGTAAATTAAGAACACTTATCACAGTAGGGTAGCCAGGCTATCAGTCGGTAATCGATGTGTAACAATACATGAACATTGAAGATAGATACATTAAATGACACACGATATGTACATTGAATGACACACGCTGTGGCCAGGGCCAGTCAATCTAAACAGAAAGAAATCTCCGGACTTATACAAACTGGTCACCACACTGTTTTTGAAGGCGAGCAGCCTAACAACTGGACTACGACGACGTCTACTTGAAAAGCATTTTTTATTCGCTCACATACCGTTTCTGGTAGAATACAAGCGAAGCATTTGCACAATTTTTAACCTCAAACCAGAATGATATTTCAACCGATTGTAACACTAACCATTGTGATAATAAATACACGCAAACTGTTTTGGTTTGAGGTGTCATATTTTATATATGAAGGGAAATCCATTCAGAAAATGTCCCTAATATGTCGAAAGAGCACATTCGACCGTTTTCAAACTTGAATAAATTCAGTTTAGAGCAATTGACAATCACCATTTCGCATGATATGAAACTTCAGCATTTTTACAGCACATAACAATAACTTTCACCCGTTTCACTTTCAAACGAAAATCATGTTCACTACCGTCACGTCCGAGGGAGTTATTCTCGGGTAACCATCACACATTCTTTTATTCGAGTTATTCATTCAGGACATTCGGGGCAAAATATTACCTTTCTGAAGGCCGTAGATGGTGTTTCATTATATGGAAAGGTTCCACATGGTTTGAAAATGAATAGGAGAACAATCATATATTTGTGTATTTTGCCAATTGAGTTAACAATCAGTAATACATTGTTTTCAACCAAAAACAGAAATAACAAATCTACCTAGCATAATCCGTAGCGTGTATACTACTCCTCCTCCTCCGCTTTCTACCTAGTATAATCCGTGGCGTGTCCTACTCCTCCTCCTCCGCTTTACTCACTGCACACTGCACAGCGAATAATCCGTGGCGTGTCCTACTCCTCCTCCTCCGCTTTACTCACTGCACACTGCACAGCGGGTCGCATAGGTGTGGCACTGGATAGGGTGGGGAGAGAGACTTGGTGTTTTCACTACCTGAGATTCCATGGGCCAGGCTTGCACCCTAAAGTAGAATGGGTCGATTGCGCATGCGCGATGAGTAGTGCGCGATGAGTAGTATAGAAAGGGCACGCAATCTCCCTTTACTCACTGCACAGCGGGTCGCATAGGTGTGGCGCGGGATAGGGTGGGCCGAGAGACCTGGGGTTTTCGCTACCTGAGATTCCATGGGCCAGACTTGCACCCTACAGTAGAATGGGTCGACTGCGCATGCGCGATGAGTAGTGCGCGATGAGTAGTACCGAAAGGGCACGCGATTTCCCTTTACTAACTGCACAGAGTGTCGCATATAGGTGTGGTGCGGGATAGGGTGGGGCGAGAGACCTGGGGTTTTCACTACCTGAGATTCCATGGGCCAGGCTTGCACCCTACAGTAGAATGGGTCGAATGCGCATGCGCGATGAGTAGTGCGCGATGAGTAGTATAGAAAGGGCACGCGATCTCCCTAGTAAGAATAAAATCCGCCCGTCCGCCCCACTTTCCTGGCAAGCAGATGATGATAAACGAACTATTCATGAATTCCACACGAACATCATCCGAACGCATGGCACGATCATACGTAGAAACTTCTGCTCGTAGCCATGCGGTAACGGGTGCTATCTGAGTGTAATAGGGCGTTTCCCAAATGGTCACATCCGACTGGCCCCGTTACATCCGACATCGGTGCAATCACATTCATACAACGAAGACACACCTCCAGAAAGCGATTGATTGAAATGATCCCATGGTGGGCCTCGAAGTGCCCCCATCACAAAATAAAAAGCATATCATTTTCCTGTGGTCTGCCGCCGATTTTATTTTGTTTTCAAATATGTTAGGCCGTTTGTTTCTTAAGATAAACAAAGAAGCATGCTCCACTAGAGTGAGAAATAAAATAGCTAATTTGCACAACTTCGTTTTGGTCTCGCGTAGACTCCCCCAGTCTTGCGCCTCGTGAAACTGACATGTGTGCATGTGTGAGAAATATTTGAATACAGATAATTTCATTGGCTCGTTTAAATGGGGCCGACATTTGACCTCATGCTTTGGGAACAACTTTCGAACTGGATTATCTCCCTCTAGATAGATGGCGCCATGTGAAATACATGCCGAATCACAGCGAAAATCTAAGGGTAGTGTTAAGTTAAACGTGAAATGCCCTTAGAAAGCTAAGATGCACACGAAATCTGTAACCAAAATGTAATTCCGTCACATAATTCAAAATCTCGGTTATGCCATTCCTGGACAATTTTGCCCATGGATGTTGTTGACCAGTTATTATCGCTCTTTCACATTCAATCGAATATACGTGCATTGCCGGGTACATGACAACATAATTCATGTGTTTGGTTCTGTCCTCAGAATTGTTTAGACCGGATAAAATAGGAAAAACTCCTTAAAACCTGGATCAAAATGTAATTCCGTCACACAGTTTTGCTTAACCGCATTTATCAAATTGAAACTTTACTTGACGGAAATCAGATATAATGTAGTCCAGGCGCTCAAGATTCGAATAAAACATCACCTGAAATGAGAAACATTAGAGTTTTTATGGAATACATATGTAACCGATATGACTTCATATTGAGGTGACTTCACTGTAATTCCGTCACTCGGTATTCGAATGTCACGTGACCAGGTAGAAAACAATTGTATTTCTCTTTTTTTCTCTCTCTCCCATTCTACAGTTCTTGGTAATAGGGTTGGGAAAATGATATTCCAAAGCAGATATTACTATGGACGAGTAATAACAGGGATTTAGAACAACCGAACACATGGGTACCTTGTAATTCCGTCACGCTGGAATATATGTATTAAATTTAAGGAGCCTTTAAGAAGGAAAATAATCGCAAATTCCCTTTAGAAGAACGGTATGTGATTTATGCTAAGAATAAATCATCTACATGTAAACATGGGAGTTTTTTCCGTTTTATTCCCAGTTTTACAACAGTTTCAACATTTTTACTTCATTCACCAAAGACACCAATGTTTTGCTGTTTCAGATCAGTTAAGGGAGTAGAGGACGTTCATTTCCCTGCTCTTATGGGGCTACAACATGGTGATTTGTCGGATTTTTCAAAACAAGCTGAATTTCCTAACAAAAGTACGCAGACATCTCAAAATGGAATAAAAATCAACAAAAGACACAACACAACCATTTATGCGTTCTACTGGTGGGTCGATAGTGTGATGGGACGGACCAAAAAATTAGCATTTTAAATTCAACGGTTGGAGCGTGCAAAGTGCTTCATAGGTTAAAAATTATTCCTCCGGAACACCCCCAAATTCACTCCTATTCACTTTCAACAAAAAGAAAACTTCTGAATGGCTAATAATTGGAACTTCAATAATATTCTCCACACCCACCCCGATTCCCCACCCCCACCCCCTCCTGGAAATAGGACTGAAAAGGCTCAGTTTATCTGTTATACCGCTAATATTTTCTAAGAAAGTATGGTGTCCCCCTGTTTTTATTACATATTTAACAAGCACTATATGTGTTTAGTATTATATAGCAAAATGGGAAAAATTTGACCTTGGGAAGTTTGATTTATTGAGCATCAAAGAAGAAAAAATCCAAATTTCCCTATGTATTCAGTGTTATGGCTTTTAAGTGGTATACATGCTTTTGGCTACCATATTTTTTTAACGAGTATGGTGACCCCCTATTTTTTTTCCATGGATCATCTTCTCCTAACCTGATGAAAAAATCCTGAAATTTAAAAAAAAAATCAACCTCTAGAAATGAACGTCCTCTACTCCCTTAAACTATTTTAGATGAAGATATCTTCATCGGGCATGCTTTAAACACTGAACAACGCAAGTTTATTCGACAGAGACTATCTACATTCGTGCTCACTCGCCAACGTTCGGTTTGCTGTTGTGATGCCTCGCTTAGTAATGAATCTCAATCAGAATCAGAATCTCGACAAATTATATTTCTATATCTCTATTTTATAGAATGGGGTTATCTATTGTCGAAGTGTCTGAAATAACGGCATGTCAGATATAGCTAAGATTCATAGCGTCTCCCTTCCCAAAAAAGAAGGGAGACGCTATGAATCTTAGCTAGTCAGTTAAAGATTTCAACTGATTGGAAATCCCTATACATTGGTGACTTTGCATGACCAAAGTTTGTTAAAACTGTGGAACCAAAAATGTGATGGAAATAAAATAGAAAAACTCGCATAAAAAGAGAGTCCATATAATTTACTTTACTTACTTACAAACTTACTTAGTTTTAGCGCCTCGATACCGACGGTCACGGATGTACAAAGGGAAGCAACTTTACCAACGTCACGGCAGAGGGCGTGACTGCTTGGGGGTCAGATCGAAGATTGTTAAGGATGTCCGCTGATGGTTTTTGACTTTGGCAGCCATTTTGCCTGTTTTTCTATTGGGTTATCTCCCTTTCCTAGGTTAAGAGATGGGGATTTCCTTTAAAAGCCTTCTAGCCGAGAATTTTGCACACCAACATCCATCCAATTTGCTAAATTTTGATAGACATTGTGATTATCTGTAAACAGTAAGAATATAAGAAAAAGTTAAATACTATTTATACGAATTTTTCATGAATATGCTTCAAAACTAGGGCTATTCCCTATGCTTTCTGGGTTATCAAATTGAGCATGGGTCAGTCCACTTAACGTTGCCTACAGCTAAAAAATGCACACCAACCTATATTTTTTTCTTCGTTTTTCCTCATATTACACAATTATGAATGCAACAACACACATTATTCAAAAAGTTAATTACTTTGATTTATCACCAGCGGACATCCTTAACATGGTGGATCAAAGGAAATTGACGCAAAACGGTTTCCAGTTCGATAAATGGGCGGTCAAAATGAAATTAAAACAGATGTACTGCAGAGTGACTATCCTAATATATTGACAGACACACGAGGCGCTCTTGTTGTATGATGTAAGATATATATTTCTAGTCCAAATGAATTGAAGAATCTGGTATGTTCTTCTGTGACGTCGATCATTCGCTATGACGTTGCAACAATCCATATTGTGATGACGCCACTCGCGATACCATTGTTGGCGGTCCAAATAACAAACGTCACAAGAGAACGTCATAATACAAATGTATCAAAATGTATATATTCGTAGCGTCGCAAGCTATCGTATGGCTGCAGGATAAATCTGACCCCCTCTGCACTCCGCCCTCTACCGGTATGTCAGCAAAGTTGTTCCCCTTTACGTATCCGTGAACGTCGGTATTGTTGGCCCTGTACTTTCCCTTAGTTGCCTCCCTTTAGGAAGTAGAGGGCGTGCAATATTGGAGCTCATTTCTATTTTTATCAATGTTTATAAATTGTGGAAACACAAAAAATAGATATGATAATCTGATCGAAAGAAGACCTGATCGAAGGGTGGTCTCGGGGAAGTCCATATGCTTCCACAGACATCATGACGGCCCCTTCACTGGCAATGCCCGGCGATATTATCCATCTGAATGTTGGGGGTACCAGGTAACAACAACAACACGGTCAAAAGTCAGAAAGTGTCGACTGGACGATAGTTCAACCACAGGCAGCTGCACTAATTATGTAAATTTGGTTGATTGAAGAGAAATTAGTGAATATCATATGTCGTGTCTATATCTGTATATGCCATGTTGTTGTTGTAACTACGTACGTAAACAACAACAACAACATTTAAAATTTTAATATATTGACATTTCGCTTTTATTTCACTGAAATTAACATTATTAGGGCCGGCGCCTGTGGTTCAACAAGCCAAATACTACATTTATTAACATTTATTTTTGTGCAGCGACGTTCTGCTTGACTGAGCCGTTGTCGTCGACTCATAAAATGCATTAAGATGGGCCAGATGGACTAATTTCGCTGGAAAAATGAAGCCACAATATTTGAAGTATCATAAATTTACTGTCCTATGAATGTGTAATTATAGATGATCAAGATTAATTAGGAAATACCAAGTGTTTTTTTAACTGTTGCATGTTGGGGGTGTCGGGACATTTTGGCATGCGACATTTCAGTATGCGACATTTCGTGAGATTTTGTTATAATGTGAAGGGTACGACAATTCAGCATTTGGCATTTTGGCACCGTTTATTTTCAGACCAAATTATGCTAAAAATAAAGATTTTCACATTCTCTTTTTAAAAATAATGTTAAACATATAAACAGACCATTTACACGGAGGAGAAACAACTAGCCCTACTTCCGGGATTTTGACGAAATTTGCCATGCTTGCGGGTAGAGCAACTTTATCTTCCGGGTAAAATGGCCGATTCTAGCAGACGGAGGTCAATCTTCCGACAATTCAGACGAACCGTCTAAGTAAGTAGTAGATATACAGCTACCAGTTGGTGACAGAGATTCTTATGAACCTATAGAGGCTTAGAACGAGCTGTATTGTTGTCTGGATGTTTCTGTATAATCTTCACAAAATAGGCAGTCAATTGTGCAAACAAACATTTGTCAAATGCACGCGAGATAATTGCACGCCAGGTTGTCTTCAATCTTCGGTTATGTGACGGATCGTCCTCTGTATAGCAGGGTAGACCCATTGATGCTTGAATTATATGCTACCGAACGTTTTTTCGACATACATTTCATTATTCCGCACTTTTGGTGATTAATATTCAGTCTTCCGGGTGCACTTACTCATGCTTCCGGGTAGTACATTTGAAATATAATATACAAGGGAGTGCACTTTCTACCTAGAAAGTTAAAAGATTATACAAACGTGAACCCTCCCGGGCCTGGGGGCATTATGCCTTCCCCTACCAAACTTAGTACTCGATCTCCGGAAAGACGAAAAACTGAGAGCTGAAACTTCGTGACTTTGCTTATCATACTGGGGTCTTTTGATGCCTATTTGCATAATCAACTGAGCAGAGAGTAATGAGCAAATCTGAAATTGCGGCCATGTGGGGAACCAGAAAAGTGATATTTTCGTCATATTTCCACAAAATTCTTGCTTTTCTGCATGGAAGAGTGAACAAAACTATTTTATTTCATATAAGATTATTATTTACTAATTTATCAGGCTGTTTGTACGAGGAAATCAAAAGAATCCGACCTGAGAATGGACCAAAAATGTTTTTCTTTTTTTTTGATAATGACGTCACCGTGGCAACACAAGTGAGATGGTGTTAGAAATTTGGATTTCTTTCACATTTCTTCTGAGGTTATGAGCAATATTACTGGATATTCATTCATGGGAAATAACAGTCGTCATTTCAATCGTTCGGTTACATATCAGAACGCCTTGAAAAAAACACTTTCAAGCTCACAGTGGAAACTTCAGGTTTGTTCTAAATGGTTCACGATACTAGGTGATTGAACCAAGTGTTTAATTTCACACTTTATCCGCTTTATTTCACAATCTGATTGAAACTGAAAGGACTGACGCCAAGACATTGTGACGTTACATGAACAACGTAACTTTAGCTACGTTCGATTTGACTACAATTTTTTTCAATTATTATTTTATTTCTGATGTCACCTTTCAGTGTTTAGTTCTAGACGTTTAGACTAGAGAGAAACGGCCAAGTAAAAAATCAAGTTCAAGACGTTTTTTTAGACCCTAAATTATGTCCTCGCGGACTTGTGCCCGATTGAGTTGGCGGTTCATGGTAATCAGTTGCGAACCAATACAGTTTGTTAATCCAGGAAGCAGAAATGTATATTTCCTGCTCAAAAGGTTTGATGCAGAAAAAACGTAGCAGGTCAATAGAAGGTAGAAGGTTAAAGCATATATAAACACCCCCTACATCCGACCGTCGTCAGCCGATTAAAATGACGAGTGTTATTTCCCATGAATAAATATCCATTAATATTGCCCATAACCTCACAGGACATGGTAAAGAAATCCAAATTGCTAACACCACTTCGCCGGTACTGCGAAAATACCCCGCCAGCTGACCACCGTTTCACCGGCTGGCATAATTTAGGGGATTCAATCACCTTGTACCGTGAACCATTTAGAACAAACCTGAAGTTTTCACTATGAGCTTGAAGGTATTTTTCCAGGGTGTGATGAGAAGAGTAGATCTTCAAACAAATTTTGCACTGGACTGGTCCACTATGACTACGCTGAACATGTCGATGGAACTCAAAATTTTCGGAGAACATCTTCTCGCACTTGCAGATGTCTCTTGAGGTTGAAATTTCGAGCAAACACTCTTTGACAATAAAGAGCAGGTAAATTCAGAAGAGGCTCTTCCTATCGGTGGCATGTTGGTTGGCTGTTTCGGTGTGCTTGTCACTTGAGGGTTTTCAGTCACCGATAGTTGTAACGGCCCAACGCTATCGTTCAGAGAATGTACATCTGACATACAGGATTCCAAACCTAACATGTCTAGCCATCTGCAAACAGATGAACGGATAGCTGCTGTGAATAATAATTATACTGAAATGAGAGCTTCGCAAATAGGCCAATATTATGGGGAACCATTTAGCATAAAATGAAAAGGCAAGCCTTATTGCACAATAGGCTAAATTATTATACCTCGTGTAAGTTCCACGAATATTCATTAGATGAAAGCCTATCACGTGTTCTTCTGTAAATCGTGATGTCCCATGATATTGATAGTCTGTCTTGCTGTACTAAGAAACAACGCAATTTTTCACGGCATAGCGTTGTACATGATAAATACGCCTCTCTTGCGACGCAGCTGCATCCCATTGCGCGCGCGCCCATTTCTCAGGTTGGAAAGGGGCGAGTTTTCTATCACGGCTTTGGCGATGGAAAATGATGATCCAGGAGTTGACGCTTGCATGATATGTGAGTGAAATAAACTTGATACCCGGTGAAAATGTACGTATCCACAGCCAGAAGTTCGGTCATTCTTTCAGTGTTATAACGCGAAAGACTGTATCGTAGTAAGTACGGCGTCAGTCGGGGCAGTGCTCAAAACTGACTCACCGGTACCGGTACTCCGAAACACAGGCTATAGGCTTACCGATGCAATTTCTCGCAATCGAGAAAGGTGATGTGCATCGAGCGCTGTGCATCTGATGGAAAATTCTCGCATGACAGGCTGGTCACATGAATGCAGTAAATGAAGGCGTATGTTAAGCCTGCTGAGTCTGAAGAAAACCCAAGGGGGTGGGGAGAGGGGGAGGGGGGTGTGCTTGGAAATGGTGAAAATGTTTATCGATTACCCGGAAGCATGAGCAAGTGCACCCGGAAGACTGGATAATATCACCAAAAGTGCGGAATAATGAAATGTACGTCGAAAAAACTTTCGGTAGCATATAATTCAAGCACCAATGGGACTACCCTGCTGGTACGGTGGGCGATCCGTCATATAACCGAAGATTGAAGACCACTGGCGTGCAATTAACTCGCGTGGATTTGGCAAATGTTCACTTGCACAATTGACTGCCTATTTTGTGAAGATTATACAGAAACATCCAGCCACCAATACAGCTCGTTCTAAGCCTCTAAAGGTTCATAAGAATCTCTATCACCAACTGGTAGTTATATCTCTGCTACTTACTTAGACAGTTCGTCTGAATTGTCGGAAGATTGACCTCCGTCTGTTCCCAGGGCGTTAGAATCGGTCATTTTACCCGGAAGATAAAGTTACTCTACCCGCAAGTATGGCAAATTTTGGCAAAATCCCGGAAGTAGGGATAGTTTTTTCTCCTCCGTGCCCATGTAAGCGTGTTTTGATGAGTGTTCGCCTAACCCATAAAGACGGATTTTGACGAGTCACTTGAGTTCCCATGTGGTTGATTATTCTTGCAGTTTTTGGCGTTTACTTTGAGTGCCCGAAATGCCTGTAATCAAAACTATTTTCAGAAAGCCAAAATTTCAATAAATCTGATTATATGGACTGTTGGTATGTTTTATGGTAAGGGCAAAATGAAATCGGGAGAGAAACAGAAATAATCGATGGAAAATGCGCGATTTGATAACAAATTTGTTTCGTGTGCTCCAAGAGAAACGTGCGAAAAATAGTAAAATCTGCTTTCAAATTCCTGAATAATTTACGTAACGCGGGCACAAACTACCGAAGTATCTAACCTTAATGACCAACTCGTCAAATCTGCCATCTGAGTTTATTTTGCATAATTTCCCGGGACCTGTTCATCTCCATTATAAAATGTTGATGCGCCATGCTGCAGTGGAAAAAATGTTGAAAAAATCAATTTGAAATTCTTTTTGTAATTTTAGGTTTGAATATTTTTTACTGAGGTCGCTATCTTGACCAATTCCAGAGGAGTGAAAATTAATGGTTTATGGTGCCCCCACCCCCACCCCCGCTGACAACTGATTAACCAGTTGACTGGTTGTGTATTGCAGAGGTAATTGGCTAGCTTAAAGAGGAAAAACAACTGGTTACGTCATAGAAAAATGTTATCTGTCTGGTTTCTAGCCTTGTTGTTGTTATCTAATTTGCTTCAACTCCGTAAGCGGTATTGGTCACAATGGAACTTGGAATGTCCACAGTGTTCTGTAAATAAAGATACACATTCTAGCCATATATTTTTGTCTGTAAATACCACACATTTTACCACATAGCTACAATGTAAAATAATTATCTCAATCTAGAGTATCTAAATTTTAGGGGCAGCGTGGTTCATTGGCAGAAAGGACCAGACACATCATGTGAAGCCTTTTTATTTCCAACGAAGGCGACATTGAACTAAGAAACTACCAATAGTCACCCTGAGTTACTTCCCTTTGTCTCATAACTTTAGTTTCGTAATATTAGCCATCTATTGTGTCTACGAAATAGTAAGAACTTTACGTATGTTTGTTCAATATTTTTCATTCATGTGGTTTTATTATTCATCAAAAATCGATCACCAAAAAATAATTCCTAAAAATTCAAGGATATTTTTGCTACCTGTCTTCTGTGACAGGTACATATTATTTCTGTCTCGTATAAAAATGACCTGTCCAGTGGAGTGACATGTGAACATTTCGCTCCCATTTCACTTAATCTAGTCATAAATAACCATGTCTGATGTGGGAGACCTTATTTCCCTGGCCATTATTCCGGATCACTCAGTTTAACATTTCCAATATATTTTGCATATACTCACTGCTTCGTTCAATATAGTTATTAGAATGCACATACGCAAAAGTGGATTACAGCATTGATTTTCCCAGTGACGGAGACATATTCATTTGTAACGTTTAGCTTGATGCCGCAGTCGGGAGAATAGCCACAGCTAGGCAGGTGATCAAGCTTGAATGTTTGATATTGGTATATTTTATTGATGAGCTCATTGATTTTTTTCCTGGGTAAGCCCTGTATAAATATTACTGCCATTCTTCCTTACCTCATATCATCTCACAGGTGTAATACCTTTTTCTCACTTTATTTGATCAACATACCTGTTCAGGTCAAATTAATGAATTTTTGAATACTTGACCAGACCAGGTTATCTATTCCAGTCATGTTGTGAGAGAAAATACTTCACTGAATTGTATTGGCATGTTTAACCCTTTCACCGATTATTTCCCCTGACAAAAGTGACCTGCTGACGATCAGTTTGTATATGTTGTCTTTGGAATGTTAGAAAACGTGTTTGCGTCTGAGATTTGTAGAAAAACATAGGGACCCCGTCTCCACAATGAACACTCCGATGTTATTTGCTCCAGTTTTATAGCAAAATAAATAAAATAGCATACAAAATTAGGTTTTACTTCAAGAGAATGCATGCGCTTTCCCCGGCTTTCTCGACTTGAAAACGTCAAAATTCAACGGAGAAATCGTCTTTTTTCGATCGCATTTGACGGTATTTAGCCGATTAAAATGACGAGTGTTATTTCCCATGAATAAATATCCATTAATATTGCCCATAACCTCACAGGACATGGTAAAGAAATCCAAATTGCTAACACCACCTCGTCGGTACTGCGAAAATACCCCGCCGGCTGACCACCGTTTCACCGGCTGGCATAATTTAGGGGATTCAATCACAAAGTACCGTGAACCATTTAGAACAAACCTGAAGTTTTCACTATGAGCTTGAAGGTATTTTTCCAGGGTGTGATGAGAAGAGTAGATCTTCAAACAAATTTTGCACTGGACTGGTCCACTATGACTACGCTGAACATGTCGATGGAACTCAAAATTTTCGGAGAACATCTTCTCGCACTTGCAGATGTCTCTTGAGGTTGAAATTTCGAGCAAACACTCTTTGACAATAAAGAGCAGGTAAATTCAGAAGAGGCTCTTCCTATCGGTGGCATGTTGGTTGGCTGTTTCGGTGTGCTTGTCACTTGAGGGTTTTCAGTCACCGATAGTTGTAACGGCCCAACGCTATCGTTCAGAGAATGTACATCTGACATACAGGATTCCAAACCTAACATGTCTAGCCATCTGCAAACAGATGAACGGATAGCTGCTGTGAATAATAATTATACTGAAATGAGAGCTTCGCAAATAGGCCAATATTATGGGGAACCATTTAGCATAAAATGAAAAGGCAAGCCTTATTGCACAATAGGCTAAATTATTATACCTCGTGTAAGTTCCACGAATATTCATTAGATGAAAGCCTATCACGTGTTCTTCTGTAAATCGTGATGTCCCATGATATTGATAGTCTGTCTTGCTGTACTAAGAAACAACGCAATTTTTCACGGCATAGCGTTGTACATGATAAATACGCCTCTCTTGCGACGCAGCTGCATCCCATTGCGCGCGCGCCCATTTCTCAGGTTGGAAAGGGGCGAGTTTTCTATCACGGCTTTGGCGATGGAAAATGATGATCCAGGAGTTGACGCTTGCATGATATGTGAGTGAAATAAACTTGATACCCGGTGAAAATGTACGTATCCACAGCCAGAAGTTCGGTCATTCTTTCAGTGTTATAACGCGAAAGACTGTATCGTAGTAAGTACGGCGTCAGTCGGGGCAGTGCTCAAAACTGACTCACCGGTACCGGTACTCCGAAACACAGGCTATAGGCTTACCGATGCAATTTCTCGCAATCGAGAAAGGTGATGTGCATCGAGCGCTGTGCATCTGATGGAAAATTCTCGCATGACAGGCTGGTCACATGAATGCAGTAAATGAAGGCGTATGTTAAGCCTGCTGAGTCTGAAGAAAACCCAAGGGGGTGGGGAGAGGGGGAGGGGGGTGTGCTTGGAAATGGTGAAAATGTTTATCGATTACCCGGAAGCATGAGCAAGTGCACCCGGAAGACTGGATAATATCACCAAAAGTGCGGAATAATGAAATGTACGTCGAAAAAACTTTCGGTAGCATATAATTCAAGCACCAATGGGACTACCCTGCTGGTACGGTGGGCGATCCGTCATATAACCGAAGATTGAAGACCACTGGCGTGCAATTAACTCGCATGGATTTGGCAAATGTTCACTTGCACAATTGACTGCCTATTTTGTGAAGATTATACAGAAACATCCAGCCACCAATACAGCTCGTTCTAAGCCTCTAAAGGTTCATAAGAATCTCTATCACCAACTGGTAGTTATATCTCTGCTACTTACTTAGACAGTTCGTCTGAATTGTCGGAAGATTGACCTCCGTCTGTTCCCAGGGCGTTAGAATCGGTCATTTTACCCGGAAGATAAAGTTACTCTACCCGCAAGTATGGCAAATTTTGGCAAAATCCCGGAAGTAGGGATAGTTTTTTCTCCTCCGTGCCCATGTAAGCGTGTTTTGATGAGTGTTCGCCTAACCCATAAAGACGGATTTTGACGAGTCACTTGAGTTCCCATGTGGTTGATTATTCTTGCAGTTTTTGGCGTTTACTTTGAGTGCCCGAAATGCCTGTAATCAAAACTATTTTCAGAAAGCCAAAATTTCAATAAATCTGATTATATGGACTGTTGGTATGTTTTATGGTAAGGGCAAAATGAAATCGGGAGAGAAACAGAAATAATCGATGGAAAATGCGCGATTTGATAACAAATTTGTTTCGTGTGCTCCAAGAGAAACGTGCGAAAAATAGTAAAATCTGCTTTCAAATTCCTGAATAATTTACGTAACGCGGGCACAAACTACCGAAGTATCTAACCTTAATGACCAACTCGTCAAATCTGCCATCTGAGTTTATTTTGCATAATTTCCCGGGACCTGTTCATCTCCATTATAAAATGTTGATGCGCCATGCTGCAGTGGAAAAAATGTTGAAAAAATCAATTTGAAATTCTTTTTGTAATTTTAGGTTTGAATATTTTTTACTGAGGTCGCTATCTTGACCAATTCCAGAGGAGTGAAAATTAATGGTTTATGGTGCCCCCACCCCCACCCCCGCTGACAACTGATTAACCAGTTGACTGGTTGTGTATTGCAGAGGTAATTGGCTAGCTTAAAGAGGAAAAACAACTGGTTACGTCATAGAAAAATGTTATCTGTCTGGTTTCTAGCCTTGTTGTTGTTATCTAATTTGCTTCAACTCCGTAAGCGGTATTGGTCACAATGGAACTTGGAATGTCCACAGTGTTCTGTAAATAAAGATACACATTCTAGCCATATATTTTTGTCTGTAAATACCACACATTTTACCACATAGCTACAATGTAAAATAATTATCTCAATCTAGAGTATCTAAATTTTAGGGGCAGCGTGGTTCATTGGCAGAAAGGACCAGACACATCATGTGAAGCCTTTTTATTTCCAACGAAGGCGACATTGAACTAAGAAACTACCAATAGTCACCCTGAGTTACTTCCCTTTGTCTCATAACTTTAGTTTCGTAATATTAGCCATCTATTGTGTCTACGAAATAGTAAGAACTTTACGTATGTTTGTTCAATATTTTTCATTCATGTGGTTTTATTATTCATCAAAAATCGATCACCAAAAAATAATTCCTAAAAATTCAAGGATATTTTTGCTACCTGTCTTCTGTGACAGGTACATATTATTTCTGTCTCGTATAAAAATGACCTGTCCAGTGGAGTGACATGTGAACATTTCGCTCCCATTTCACTTAATCTAGTCATAAATAACCATGTCTGATGTGGGAGACCTTATTTCCCTGGCCATTATTCCGGATCACTCAGTTTAACATTTCCAATATATTTTGCATATACTCACTGCTTCGTTCAATATAGTTATTAGAATGCACATACGCAAAAGTGGATTACAGCATTGATTTTCCCAGTGACGGAGACATATTCATTTGTAACGTTTAGCTTGATGCCGCAGTCGGGAGAATAGCCACAGCTAGGCAGGTGATCAAGCTTGAATGTTTGATATTGGTATATTTTATTGATGAGCTCATTGATTTTTTTCCTGGGTAAGCCCTGTATAAATATTACTGCCATTCTTCCTTACCTCATATCATCTCACAGGTGTAATACCTTTTTCTCACTTTATTTGATCAACATACCTGTTCAGGTCAAATTAATGAATTTTTGAATACTTGACCAGACCAGGTTATCTATTCCAGTCATGTTGTGAGAGAAAATACTTCACTGAATTGTATTGGCATGTTTAACCCTTTCACCGATTATTTCCCCTGACAAAAGTGACCTGCTGACGATCAGTTTGTATATGTTGTCTTTGGAATGTTAGAAAACGTGTTTGCGTCTGAGATTTGTAGAAAAACATAGGGACCCCGTCTCCACAATGAACACTCCGATGTTATTTGCTCCAGTTTTATAGCAAAATAAATAAAATAGCATACAAAATTAGGTTTTACTTCAAGAGAATGCATGCGCTTTCCCCGGCTTTCTCGACTTGAAAACGTCAAAATTCAACGGAGAAATCGTCTTTTTTCGATCGCATTTGACGGTGTTTATCTCGAGTTGTACTCGGCCATTTGCAATGTTTGACCTCTCATTGGAAAGTGTGGGCTTTCCCCTTTCTGTACATGACATGACCTGGGATGGATGGCAAAAATCAAACGGAGGATACGATTGGATTGAAAATGATGTAATTCCATTTTTCCAGCCACTGTCTACGCGCTTCTTATCTGCCCTTACAGAAAATTAAGATTGCGGAGAGATTGCGGAGTTAGCTTGCGGTAGCTTACAATGTTAGCTACCGATAAGATCCCATTTGAAACATTGGGAGCTCGCGCTTGCTCCCGATAAGGTCGACAGTTTGGCTCCCGCAAGGTAGTGATAGCTCCCCGCAACCTAGCGCAAGCTTGCGCCAGCTCCCCATTGTAGCTCCCTGCGAGCTCGTGCCAGCTCCCCATTCCTGCTCCGTGCGAGCTTGTGCTAGCTCCCCGCGAGCTTGCGATACCTCCCCGCAAGCTCGCGATAGCTCACCGCAACCGTGCGCTAGCTCCCCGCAAGCTGCTACCTTGCCGGGAGCTACCGATAAGCTCCCATTTGAAACATTGCTAGTTTGCGGCTGTCCATGGTAGCCAGCGCTAGTTAACGAAGATCCAGAGTTGTATTACTGTTGTAGGGTTGCGTGAGCTAGCGGTAGGTGGCGCAAGCTAGTGGTAGGTTGCGCAAGCCAGCGATCTATCAAACTTGATCCACAAACTCAGTGACCCTGGTTCAGCCTACAATTTCACAAATTCATGATGTAGGTCAAGATCAGAACAAAGACAGTGTGAGCATACATGTACTATATATACACCAGCTATTCGAAAACATGCAGAACAAATTAGGGGAAAAGATCTGAATTTTGCAAAAAGGTAGATTAATGACCATCCATTTATTTTGCTTAAGAAATAGCCTACTGGTTAGTGAATCCAAATTGAATTGCTATTCATCTTTAAGAAATAACATGAGGTGAGTTTCAGTGGATTACTAAATGCATTATATGCCTTATACTCTAGACCAGGTCTAATTTAGAAAATTCATAATTAAACCCTCTCCTACTCTCATTATGTTCACTTCAGGCAAAACTCAGCTATGATTGCTTGATCATTTAAAAGAGCGTGTACTTACCAGAAACTAATGAAACAGCATGAAATGGCTCTCCCTTATAGATACATCCATTGAACTGAGATGTTTAACAGCTTCTCCCTCCAATTTTTCAAATGCTGACTGCATCACACACCATCCCTCCCCATTCAAAAGTAGTCCATTTCCAGGGCAGGAAATACCAAGGATAAAAGGGCACTAATCCCATATCTAAAGAAAGTTTATCATTCACAAGAATGTGAAAACATAAGTAAATATATGTAGCACTGCAGAGAACAGATTATTTGGCCTTGTGTGGAAGGGAACTTTGGAATTTTATTATGTATTCCTACACACTGGTCATAAGACTGACCCAGATTTTCCAGATGTTGGTTTAAGGAAGGCCTATAGCTGGACAGGAATAGTAATGGTGTGGAATCTCAAGAGTACAGAGACTATCAAATATCTCAAACTTGCGATAGCTCCTGCAAACTTGCGCTACCTCTCGCGAGCTAGCAGGTTTGAAACTCTGCGATGATG